>JZLH01S0492263.1:51434-62806 GCA_001188425.1 Eucidaris tribuloides
TGATTTATGTGTTTGCCATAGCATAACACCGTGTCCGTACATACAGGTCGATTTCAGCAGGCCGCCGAAAGTAAAGACAAATTTTGAAGGGGTTAGTTAACCTGCCGATCATCGTCAGATAAATCAACGTGACTTCTCTTCCTTTTGTTGAAGATATTAATATAGACATTTGAATGACATTTAAAACATATGATTTTCAGAAAAATCAGTCAAGTTTTATTGTGGAATTCTGCATCCAAATAAAAGTGTCCGTAATACGATACAGCCGACATACTCGACGCACAGTTAATCGAGCGTGGACAGGTTGCTATTCTATTTTGAGATCTAGTTTCCTTTTTATTACCGTTGATGAGTATATAAGTGAAAATAATCATCTCTCTGTTCATAGTTGTTTGTGCGAACAAGTAGGAAATAGCATACCAGAGTGGGTTTACTGCTAGCCATACACGTTATATTTTGTGTGTGTAGATTAGTGTACGTTTACCAACGAGTCCGGTTACAACGAGGTAAGTTGCGGTCCGGCACAACGATCGTTGTAGACGGGGTTTCCTGTAGTAGTAGTTATGAGTACTGATAATATTGAAACATATCATGACAGCCATGCGAGTAACTGGGTCATTGTATGTGCATTCACTTACTGATTTTATTCACGAATCCCTGTTTGTTGTTCACAAGTCTAATTGTCATGGAATATAAGCTCACATCGCTGTAGATTTAATATTGAAACCCGCAAGCATGTAGTCTGAGGATCAAAGTTCCTCATCAGCAATACTGGTGTGACAGTTGTGAACTATAACTGTGAATACAGTCCAATAATTTATCCGGGAATAAATATTGTGTCACCCAAGATTCCTTGAGCTTTTTTGTTCATCGCCCATAAAAATTTCGTGATCTACATAGCATTAGCTTTGCAGATTAATGTTAACACAAACAGCTGTGTGAAAAGATAGTCACGCATGTGCACGGCGATCGCTAAATAGTGCATAATTGTTAAGTCACACCTCAGCGTATAATGTGCTTAGGAACTAGGAAGTCAATTTGAAAATACTTTCCAATTTGCTATGACTATTCTGAGTTATTACAATTGTTAGGGTTCTGGATACGTGGATACACAGCTATAAGTGGGTGGCCTCTAGAATTCATTACAGGACCAGATAACTGATCGTTAAAGATTGGTTTCATGACATTTATGGGTGTTATGTAAGGCAGAATCGAACAGTTTGGATGGTGTTATGCTACAGTCATGTTGAATGTACTAGTGTTGTATCGAAATTCCCGAAAAGGTTTATGCAACAAAATCAAAAATTGATTAGGATTTCAGGGACTTTGATTCGTTTGATTGTTCAACTTTTAACACGAATATAATAGCAATGACAATATTCCGTATGTAAGAAACAAATGACATAGTGTTATTATACCAAATAGCAAGCTGGTCAATTATTTGGTTTAAACTGTGAAGGAATATGTAAAGTAAGTGTTTACATGCAGTCACTGAGATATATTGCAAATACTGTATAAGTTCAAAAATTTTGTTTCTTAAAAAACGTAGCCATACTAAGAATTAAACCTTGAAATAGAAATAATTGAATTGTTAATGTAGCAAACAACCGATAATTGATTCAATTCTATCAAAACTCATAGTATAAAAATTAGACAGGGTTTCCAATCAGACTTAGAAACTGATTAAACACTAACTGAAGAAATGACCTCCCGCAATTTTTTCCAGTCAGACGGGAAAAGTCTCATCACATCAGGGATTGGTTTGTCCCAGTGATCTTTCTAAACCACCTCAGTAGACAATACAGGTGGGAAAGAAAGACTGGGCAAGAATAAATGGGTCAACAATGAATTATCCTATGAAAACTTCCATAGGCTAGGAAAAAAGAATCGGGAGAAAGAATGATTGGCCATGAAAATAGACTGGGAAACAAAGAACAAGAAAGAAATAAAGTGGAATCACATTATTTTACCGATCGATTAGGCAGTCGTGTACACACTGGCACTAACTATTTCCAACTCTGATTGGTGATTTAAAAGGCAGTCGTATACAAATGTTTATCGCAGATTTTTAAAAATCTGAGCTTACATGATTGCCCGGGATAGCTCACAACTGTCTCTCGCAACGGTTTAAAATGAAGCCGTGAAAGAAAATGGCAGTTTAAAACGATCATTAAGCTGCTTTGAAAACAAGGAAATCTTTGAGAGAACTTCGCAGTTTTCCACCACTAACTGCTGTTTGCAGAATTTTCTATCGCGCTGAGATATTACATTCCATGCCATTTGTATCTGCACATATTTATAGTGACAGCATAACTGTACTGAAACTTTTGTGTATCAGGCCGATGTCGTTATTTGTCATATCAAACATTGTCAATTAGATGAGTGGCACAAGTTGAACAATTTTTTATATGGTATTCAACAGTGTTATCCATAGATACTATTTCATATCACTCTGTGTAACATAAATGATCCTTTGATCTTGTGTCCGCTTTACAATGTTAGGAGCAGCAAAAGCAAAAAAGCCATTACAACATGAGAGGTGAACGAAAGCGACGTGAAGTGCCATAAGCGACCATCCATGCACCCAGGGGGAATATGAGTCTCATCATCAATCCATGTCCATCCTGAATGACACACTCCCATGAGATGGATGGATATAACTCCCCCGTATTTGTTGGTAGTTGTACGTCTGTGTCCCTAGACCCATTTGTGTTTGCAACTTACAGTGCCATTTAATCACGATGGACGTTTCTTGCTACAGTAAACGTATGACGATGCTTGCAGAGTCATTAACACAGATCTTTGTTGTCAGAGTACCCCATCTATCTAGTATCGAACATAAATTCGAAATTCAAATTTCAGTCCATGTAAATGATGATGATTTTAAAGTAATATAATGATGATAATAATAGTTATACTATAATAGGATAAATGGTATTAATAAAATCGATTTGACAATGATAATAAAAGTTGACAAGTACTTGAAAGTAAGAACTACACTGCTCGGCTGCTGCTCACTACTTACTATAACAATTTACAACTACTATTGACTGCGCTAGACTCAATGTATTAACTCTATACTATACTAACTAACAAGTACTACTACTGCTAACTACTACTCTACTACTATAACTAAATGATAGGAACAAAACAATGATAATAGCAAGGATATCATAAAAAAAAAAAGCCTGGAAAAGAAAGAATAGAAAAAAATTCAAACATGATGTTCCTGCAGTATATTGAGGCTGTCAATATTGTCTTTTGAGATAGCCAGTTTGATAACCATATTTGTAGCAAGCGAAACAGGTGTATACAAAAAGTGACATTGCAGACAAAAAAATTATTCATGCAATTGTTTCAGATTGGATCACTGTGTGTTTTTATTTGTAAATTGGAAAATGAAGGCAACAATGGGTTAATAATGATTATGACACTTGTAATCATGTTGATGTTTTTCTTCACCAGTATTGCGGTAAATTTAACTTTATTGATGCACATGCGAATGCTGTTGCAGATTTTGTCGGAATTTTTAGGTGCTCTGTGTCGTAGATTATAACTGTCAACTGTCAGGAGAATTCTAAAAACGATGTCCTCACGTCTGGATAGTTACAGGTGATTTGTTACTCTGTAATGGTGTAGTGCCATCTTCCCCTCACCCACCCCCCCCCCCCCGCGTGTGTCATGTGATGCAAAATATTCACAATAGTAATCATGTATATCTGCAACGTATGTACTTTCATTATGTAACAGATTGTACTAAGACTCTGTACTGTACTGTAGCATTCTTAACTACTTTGTGGTGCTGGGTCTAGAAACTCCAGGTGTGTTTAACCAGCGGAACTGAGATTTGTTTCGGACTAAATGTGTATATACCTTTCTAAATTGTTGTACGTTTTTGCTGTAAAATCACAATGCTATCAAGACAATACATTTTACACGGCCATTTATTTGGTTATTGTGATTATTTTAAGACGATAAAATTGTAATTGATAGGACTGTCAGCTGACAATTTGTCATTCAAATTAAAAGATATGGATCCGATTGTCTTCTCGCGAACAGCTTCGCCGATAGTACCTAGTGGAAGTCACACCTGAGCGAAGCAGTTCGCGCGATAGCACTCAAAGTGTTAATTGACTCCAGCATTGAAGTCATATATAATATTCTGATATTATACTTTAGTTTGGGAACTAACTGTATATCTAAGTTTCATTCAGGCTGCTACCTCAACTGAAGAAAGTTCTCTCTCGCAATATACTGAGAAAATAAGAATTGTGACATAAAAATGGTCGCCTTTCACACTCATAACTTGTTAAAGACTTCTGTCTTGTTAAACCTTTCATGTGAATGATTGTCAATATTTCGCAAATTATAACTTTATTAAGGATTCAACAATTGTAATAATAGTTTCTCTGGTATGTTTGTCTAGATAATGCTAACAGTGGCCATAATACTAGCAATATTATAGAAATAATGTATGCAGTATCAATGGTGTGCAATAAAGAAAGCAGAAATTTAAGGAAAATATGAAACATACAATCATCATTATTTTCGCCCTCAGAATTAATTCAGCTCACAAAGAGTTAAGAAACTGATTAATGAAATAAGAATATTGAATTTGAAGTATAGGCTAGTATTCCTGTCATCAGTTTTTCTGTTGGAGATGTTTTCTGAAATTATTATTGGGCAATGATTCTAAAGGAATCCTAGTAAATATTATTTATCGACGACACAACAACGAAACAAATATCTTGATTTATACATTCATGAAGATTAACATCTTAATCTTCAAAATGTGTATTTAATAAATAACTCCTGACTCAAACATCTATCAATTGTACGTGAAGTAGGCTTTCGTTAATACTTTTAATAAGTGCAGTTCATTGTGGCATGCCCCCTGCCATATTGTTCTTGTAATGTGTTTAAAATTCTTTGTGAAAATTTTATAGAGTATATTGCCGCATACGCACAATGATAGCGCATTCACCAAAATGAAAGCATATTCCAGTACATACTTCATTAAGTCCCCTTTCCAACTTCACATCATGCCAAATTAAATTCGTTAATAGAATACGCACATATTGGCGAGATGTGCCAGTGGCCATTGGTTAATGAAAGTGACTAACTACTAACAGTACATCAGTACCCGGTCCATATTCATGCTGGGACTAGGATGAATGACTTTGATTTATAAAGAACCTTCACTCTAAATTGAAGTCTAGGTCCAATTTTCAGCCATTACAGGGTTGTTTTTAGAACGTGTGTTGACGTGATTCTACATGCAGTACCTGCACTTGTTCTGAGTTTCTAGATCAGTTAGAAACTTTGTTAAAGCATACATGAATGCTAATCATTGTGAGGCCTACAAATTGTAAAAAATTGTCAAAACTGTGATATTGATGCTACATAGTAGTGATTAAAATGAGCAAATATAACACCTAAAATACAAAAAGTTTGGTTTAAAGTTATACTGCACTGGCAAGATATGTATTTAGAATACATTATATACTGCGGAGGAGTTTAAAATAGCCCTAGACTCTACACACAGAAGTCTACGGGGAGGAAATGGGCATGGTGAATTCGTCAAACATGATCATAGATTTTCACCGCTTTTTAATGTTTTAAGACCTTATCAAAAGACTCAGGTCGTTGATACAACAATTACACATATGGTGGGTTCGGTACCTAGTAGTGAAGTGTGTCGATCCACATTGATTCCGTACATTACCGAATAACCACATCGAAGAGTGGAGTTATGACGTAAGTGGCACGAACCTCGCGCACCTGTAGTGCGCGTGGACTAGGATTTAGAAATGACCGCGGAAGAGTGGAAGCGCCGTTACCACGGAAACAACATTGAGAGTCGGCAGTTCCAGATGGACGACACTTGTATATTGGATGCCGCACGCCATAACCCAGGGGTACCGTTGTATCCGTGGGGTACGCGTTGTGGAGCGCCCTCTGTGTATTAAAAAAATGTATTTTCTTCAGGTTATGATCGATGAAATCAGTGTGTGATGATGCAGAGGCTGTGCAGTGCACAACAAAGAGCATGAAACTTACGAAAATAGGGGTAAAAATGAAGTTAAATGTGTTAATTTTCACCCGGTTATTTCATGAACTTTTAGCATATATTTTGATTAACCGTGGATACAGTGCTGAAAAATAAAATAAATAATTCAACAAAATGGGCGGATTTCTAGTTGGTACCTTCCGGGGTATGGCGTGGCTGCATCATTTGCCGTTTTTTCTGTGTCGCTATTTGCGACCACTCGGCATTTCGCCATAGTAATCGCATTCGCCGATCTCTGTGCAAGAATTTGGATTGCGACAAATGATGCACATATATGATTTCTTTCAATCGCTATCTATCCAAAAGGCAAAATGCTTAAGTTTTCCGCATGATTGTTACAAGCGGGCCTGATTTTGCGGGCGTAACGTTGCCGCCGAGAGGAGTGAGTGAGAGCCAAAGCGTTTAGGTCACTTCCGGTAATAGGTGTGGAGTCGATCCGGTCGTACCACATTTTTGGCGTCACAATTACAAATTTTAAACCCACTCCTAGGGTCGAAACTCTCAATGAGGTAGTTTCGATCCAACATCGTGGATGTGGCTAGTCGATGTAGGGTGGAACCACTGTGTTTTTGTGTTCACATCAGTGGGGAAGTGGTTTCGACCTAGGGTCGACTCCAAATGTCCCTACAATCAAATGTCGCCTAGTGTGATCACGACCTTAGCGGCATGAGGAGTGATGTAGAGGCACATTTATTTTTCAAAAACTAGTCATTTTGAGTGCATGGGCCCTTTAACCCTGGCATGCATTGGCAAATTCTGGATTGTGCATCATTATATGATAGTACATCAAGGATTTTCTTATGGCTGGAGTCTGGACAAGTTAATAAATCACAGGTTGGTACTCTAAAGGCAGTGATCTCATTTGCCAGATTTGCAAACATCCCCGCAGACCAGGAAAAGATAGCCAGTGCCCTTAGGCTATTGATGAAGGACATGTCTGTGAAATCTAGGGGTCAGTGATTGCCTAGAATTCGAAAAATGCAAAAGAAAAACAATAGCCGTTTAGTGTACGTTCTATGGTAGGAATTTTTTTCTCGCGAGAAAAAAAAATCAAATCTGAGTCTAACGGTCACAATAATTTCACTACAAACGAGTTTCTAGCTCCTATATTTTGCTAAAGGTTCCCAGATGGCATTATCTTCTAAATGCCATTGTATTTACACAATGTTAATTTTTAGGCATGCAAAAGAGATCCCCTGCCTTTAAGCTGCAACCACAGTATTCTTGTAGGAATATAGTCTGGCTGGCAGACGTTACGTTGAATTCACCAGTGAAATAAATTCACTATCCCTGCTTAGCAGGGGCAGAGTCTGGAATTCAGACTAGTAGGAATTGGGCTTATCCAGTAAACTACACACTGAAACCTCTCGGTAATGGTCAATGTTGCCTTTATAGACAGGTGGCTGCTACATTTATCTCTTTGTTAGCACAAAATTTGTCTATGTGGGGTCAATTTTACAGGCCACTTTTGGTAGGTGGCTGCTGTACAGAGGTCCCCACTAAGGCAGGTACTTTGATTAGATTTTTATGTCCCCGCAGATGAAGTCCGTCATCTAAATTGGTTTCCGCACGATAACTTAAAGAATATTATACTGATTTAAATTTTTTTTTTGGTATGTGGGTAGATGACACTGAAATAAATGTACAGGTCAAATTTGAATTCGGAGTCTGCAGGTCACAGGTCACAGCTCATTATCGAATTGTTTTCCGTACAATAACTTGAAAAATACAACACAAATTTGAAACATTTTTGGTGTGTAGATTGATGACAAATAAAGTGTAGGTCAAGTTTGGAAGGTCACAGCTCGATATGCGAATTGGTTTCCGCATGATAACTTAACAAATATTGGACAGAGTTTCATCATTGGTAGATGACACTAAAATATAGACCAAAGAACTAAGAAATTCTTACTGATTGCATTAAAGGTTAGTGACATGATTGGGAACACTTGAAAATGCCTCCAGAACCAAATGAGTTGAAATATATACTAACTTTACACCAGCTGGAGTGGATATCCCAGCTAGAAGGATTTGTCTCTAATTTGTTTACTTAAGGAGAAACAAGCATGAACATTAATTCTATCCGGGCACGATAAAAATAGGACCCATAGAAAGCTACACAGCAGGTTTGCCTGCCACGAGGGATATTGACATAAGCTATTTTAGAATGAGTCAACATTTGACTACAAGATTTTCACAGGAGAATCCTTGCATGCTTTACTTGATTCTAGAGTAGTTTCAGCCCTAGTTGAGGACTACCCCCAATCATGTCATTTACCTTTACGTTGGGGGGAGGGGGGGGGGGGGGTGGGGGCATCCATGTCCTATGGACACAGCAAATTTCTAGTAATATTCTGTATTAAGTATTAAACTTTCATTTATGTAGCAGGGTTGCCAGGTTTTCCGATTCTCAAACGGCCAAATTACCGGCCAAATTCAGTGAAAAAAGGCCAAATTCGGATTTGATGCATTTTATGGGCAGCATAGCCTAGATTTGGTTAGAAATAACGTTGTAATCAATTTATAACACCTTTGAAACCTCTGCTGCAGCCGAAAATTTGAGTGCCGCGGTTTACGCACAGCCAGATTTTTCACGTGAAATACATGCGCACCACTACTTTCGATCCTTGTGGCACATATTTGACTGAAAATCCCTGGAAAATAGGGTTTTGTAATGATTTTTTTATGTGTCAGTGAAAAAGGCCAAAAAACAGCCAAAAAGCCGTTTGGCCGGCACTTTGAATTCTTCCCGGCCAAACGATCTAAAAAACGGCCAAATTTGGTGTTTTTAGCCGGAAAAAGGCCAAACTGGCAACCCTGTTATGTAGCTTCTGCAGTGGGTTTGGTCACTGTGCCATTTCTCATTCGGAGATGATGCTACCAAGTGTATGACACCTTGCATACATCTCAACGAAATGAAACCCACACCAGACAGGAGGAACGTCCTGGGTGAATTATCAGACGTAACATGCCATTCCACACATGTTTGTCCATATCCAAATGCACAGTCATGACAGGAAATATGCATGAAATAAATATAAGTCACAGAAAAAAGGTGTGATCACGCACCCGTGAAATTACTCGATCTTTGTGCAGTCTGCAGTCGACCGAAACCATCCCATGGTATAACAGTTTTGGTGTGCATGGATGTCATTGCAGTCAGACAGATCCATTTATTTGGAAATTGTTACAAAATATGTTTTCTAATAAATGTGTCCTGTAAGCCAATAAAGGATAATTCAGAGATGTGAAGATTATGTAGTGACTTCATTTGGTATGTACATGCCTTTTCTGCATTTTTCAAAACCGCAATATGTACATCCTAGTTCTGTGCAAACTTTGCACCTTGGAAAATTTGTGTCTTGTCAGTGTTGCTATGACAATTCATCATAAACTTATCCAAGGTGTGGCATGATAATGAAGCACATTTTTTATTAGTCTGATGGTCATAAATTTTTTCAAGGTAGCATTCGAACCTGCTGACATAGAATTTGATTAATGAAAGGACAAAATATGTTTCCTGTGCATTTAATCATCAATGTCCAGTATTGCAGTGTATGGTACACTGGTGAATTAAATCAACTCCGTCTTTGTGGAAATTTTCTGTACACGTACAGAATGGCAATGAAAATTAAATATCAATAATTATGTTCATTAGCTAGAAAATTATTGACCATTGTAGAGCTGGTCATAATGAAAAAAAAATAGAAATTATAACTGCAATTGCAATAATAAAAACCCTTTATTGACTTCCTTTACATACCTTTTAAGATTTCGGCCTTATGCATAGCAAAATGTTATGAAAATGATAATAAAAAATATCTGAGGTCACGTGAGGTGATGGCTAAATTTGCATTAAAAGTTAAGAAGGAGTTATCGATATGCAGTAAAATTGTTTCTACTAGTATCAAGTACACTGTTCCAAGGTGTGTGCAGGGAAATTTTCACAGTCAAATGATTCCTCTGTGTTTGTAAGGTATTTCAATCTTTAAATCATTATGGCAAGCAAATTTTGCATCCATGATACAGTAGCTTTTTTTTCTTTCATTGGTATTTCTTATTTAGTCTGGCAAAAGCATATTCTTTTCCCTTAATGTAGGCGTCACACTCTTTACAAGTTGAGCAAAGATGGACACATGATCAAGGAATTTTTCAAATTCGGTTCTGATCGTATAAGCATCGGTCCATTCATGAGAGC
This sequence comes from Eucidaris tribuloides, assembly GCA_001188425.1. Taxonomy (NCBI): domain Eukaryota; kingdom Metazoa; phylum Echinodermata; class Echinoidea; order Cidaroida; family Cidaridae; genus Eucidaris; species Eucidaris tribuloides. Next base: position 61,703 of record JZLH01S0492263.1, read on the forward strand.
GTCTAAAGCCACCGTGTTACCTTCCATAGGTATCATACGTGCTTCAGCTGTTGATTGGCTGCATTGATCAAATTCGGGGCTAGCTTCACGCGAAATTGAAAATTCCGTATTTGCATGATCTAGTAACAGTTTGAAGACAGTGTGACACCACCTTTAAAGGGGCTGACTCATGGCCATCGACCGGCCTGATGAGAACAAAACTCAGGGCCATCACTCGGTTCGCTAGCTCCATTTTGAGGTACATACTGTATACGCGGTATAGTGTTTATTTCGTTGCAGTACTCAGCGGATCGCGATGGACGTGCACGCTAATACGAAAGAGCCCGAATAATCAATTTGGCAAGTTTTGGAAAGTTTGGGAGGACCTCCTCTCAGTTTGCTGCTTCTCATTGGCTGTTTTGAATACAGGATCTGCCAGTGCGCTGCTACGTGCATCAAACTGGTTTTGCAAGACATCAACACCCACGCGTGCCGTGCATACCTTTAACCAAATGAACTAGAGACATCGAAATCCAAGTAGCTCAGCTCACTTAGATCTGGGTTGTTTCACAATCAGGGTACATCAATTAGTCTCACAGGGGGTCAAAAATAAAGTTGCTTTTTTTCCTTTAATTTTTTTATATTTTGTAGCAAATAGGTCAAATATAAAAACTGCAAAATTTTGAGGCGTCAAGTTCCCCCCAATGTTTTTTTTCAGCCTTTGCATGCCTCAAGTGACAAAATCATAGCCATGGAGGGTCTGTTATCATCCTGCTAGAAACAAAAATTATGCTGGACTTTTTGCCAAATCTGAATGACATGGTTTAGTGTACAGTTGATGTGCAATAAAAATACAGCCCAGTTAGTTTCAATTTTAAAGCTTTTTTATTTGTGCAAAACAAAATTGTATTTTCCTGTTATTAGTATTGATGTGGGTATATAAAGTTTTGTGTACTGAATAACACAGAGCAGTTACAGCAGTCCCGGTTTATTTACAGATAAACATAGTAAGTGTGCTTTTGTATGTCAAATGTCCATACCCTAAAATAAGTGATAGTGGGCAGGGTGCGACATAACCGCTTGCCCGATGGCCCGGGGCAAGTAAACATCACAGTCGGGCAAGCA
>JZLH01S0492285.1:16475-30223 GCA_001188425.1 Eucidaris tribuloides
CACACTCAAGATGTTTTTGCACAGTTTCCAAAATTCTTTGTGTGGCGGAGATGACCTTATATTTTTGTATTTTCTTCTTCTTCTTCTTTTACATAGAACTCGTGAATAAACAAAACCGGGGGGGGGGGGGGGGCACTATCAATATGAAAAAAAAAAACCGCGTAAAACGGGTTGTTGTTTTTTACGGCTAGACGATGCGTGTGCGTAAAGTGAAAAGGGTATCAAAATCATGAAAAAGGGTAAATTTTTAACAAAAGTTTACTTTCAAAGGGTATCATTTCAGACTTAAATACTTGTTTAGGGTATTCAACAGAATGTTTACTTTAAAAGGGTATCTTTTCAGACTTGAATACTTTTTTAGGGTTTCAACAGAATGTTTACTTTAAAAGGGTATCTTTTTAGACTTGAATACTTTTTTAGGGTATTCAATAGAAGGTTTACTTTAAAAGGGTATCTTTTCAGACTCGAATACTTGTTTAGAGTATTCTGAGATGGACAGTCCATACCCACGCATGGTGTACACCTTGTAATGACAGTTTTCTGCATTAAGTTTGGTACCTCTGTTCACTAAGAGACAAAATAATGTAGACTGTATTTCAAGGTATCTGACTCTTAATCTCTACTCTTTGTTCTTCAATCCTGTGTTTAGTGCATTTTATGCTGTAGGTCAGGCAGAGAGCAGTGAGAATCTGAGAGTGACTCAAAGTAAAAAATGAGCTGTTTTTTAGTGTCTTGTCAATGTCTCGGCCTACGAGACCGAGACAATTCCTGTCGAGACCGAGACGAGACCGAGACAATTAGCGTCCGAGACCGAGACGAGACACGAGACACCCAAACACTGTCTCGAGACCAAGACATGTCTCGAGACACCCAACACTGGTAAAATCTAATCCAAATAAGCTCGTAGCTAATTAAATTCTGCATAAAACAAGGGGAAATTCAGCCTCCTAGCCCCTTCCTATCAGATGTTATAGTGGTTCAAAAGATGCATCACTCTGAAAAGGGGCTTTTTGGGGGTATCATTTGTCACGGCAAAGGGTAATTTCTTTGGGTTACCACACGTAAAGTATGAAGTAAATTACAGCAAATACAGTGTCACTGGAAAGAATATGCTACAAACTAATGGAAATTAGAAAAAAGTCAGATTAATCCTATTGTGAATGTGTGGATACTACAACCATTTCAAAATTACTGGTGAAAAATGTTGTCACCCCAAAATGGCCTTTTTTTGGCCAAAAATGACCATTAATCTGATTTTTCCTCAAAAAGTATGAAAGATTCAAGGTTCTAGGTTTCAAAAACTGAAAATACATATATTTTTACCCTAGAAAACACCTAAATTAATTTATTAACATTTTTTAGTGTATTGCTTGCTCAGAGAGGTGTGTCATAATCTCCATTGGTTGGTCGTACCTCATATGGGGACCACTCTATACTTTTGTGTACAAAGTAATGAGTGGTTTTCATGCAGTCGTGGCACAAGAATGTGCTCTGAAATTCACCTTTCTAAACAAAATTATACTGAAATATTGCTCCAAATGGATATTTTACCAATGACCTCAACATATAAGTACTTGAAAATGAAGGACCGATCGCTTCAATTTAATTTTTTAATTTTACAAAATTTCTGCCCAGTGTCCTGAACAAAGTTATGTCCAGTTTTGGCGGGACTGGATCATTCAATCCACACAGTGCAAACTTTGTTTTTTTCAGTGTTGGGCGTATGTGGTCCATACAGCTCTGCTCAGGACCACATATGTAGTAGAATTTTTGTGGGTCGTACATTGTGTTGGTGTAACAAATTTCTGGTAGAGTAAACATACCCATGATTTGACCACTTAAGCACTTTCGCGGTAATATCTGTCTTTCTATTCACGTTGATAAAGTAATACATGGAGGTAAATACTTACTTTTTTACCAATCTGGAAATAAAGTTTTGAAAATCAAAATTGGAGTAAAGTATTAAAAGAAGCTCATTCGCGGGGTCTACATATTTTTGCGCCCAACCCATGCCCGTTAATCGACCCCACGTACAAACCTCTATGTATGCCGCACAATGCAAGCACAGTGGCAAAATGGCATTTTGAAACGAACTTACACTGTCATTGATAACAAATTTCAACAACAATGAAACACAGACTATAACATCTTTATTATAAGAGAAATGTTCCTCCTCATGTCAGCCAAAACTGCGCAATAAAAACAAAACATAAGATTTCAAAGCTGTGGGGATCAACCGTTTCCGCCTCCTGGACTTCTCAAGAACTTTCAAGATTGTATTTCTAACTTAATTGGCTGCAACAGTTCAGTGTAAAGTGAATCACTGAATGGCTGTCACAGCAAGATTCATTGCTATCAAGACAAAACCTAAACAATGTTAAAGTTAGCCTTTCAATGCCTGACCATCTATTTACATCACACCATAAAGCCCAAGTAAAATTTTGCCTGGTCGATCAGACAAATTTTTCATTCTTTCTGCCCAGACATCAGAAAACAACATCAAACCTACTGAAAATTGTTTATAGCACTTGACAAATCATGTTTAAATTATCAGAGAACTTGTAGAAATATGGCAAATATCAGTCCCCCCCCCCTTCCCCACTGCTATTTGGCATTTTGAGTACAGGTAATTGATAATGGGGGAGGTTCAAAGGGAGTAATTTTCAGAGCATTGATAGATCATTTAGATCTAGGTCTATCTAAAAAGCATAATCACAAAAACTTTCATTTTTTGCCATTTACCAAAACTATACTTGGGCTTTGACAGTATTGATAATTAGTGATATCCTCAGTTAGACCCTTGTATTTAAAGCCAGACTGATCATAATGCTATGGGAGACTTCTTCATGAGAACCTACCTGGCAAAATCAAATGGGTAAGATTGCAGGTGAATGCCACCCCAATAAATTGGTAAATTGCAAATTGATATCGATCTGATTTGTATCCAGATTGGTGTTCTTTTTCACCCACATCATAAAGAATCTGAAAACTACATTATAGTAGATCTGTGAATAGAATATACATGTACGAGAACTGCATACAGTATAACCCGAGACCGAATGTTATTTAGACCAATGCCATCTACCTGAAGGGTTTTTCATTTGAATTGTTGATAGAATCTAGCAACAGTAATTTGAGAATAGCCTCTAGGAAAATACACTTGCCCCTAATGCTCACCAAGTACTATGTATCTTGAAATCCACTGATTTGTGCATGTGTCTGTTGTTCATTCTGAGTGCTTACTTCCTAGTTACAATCTCTGTATATTGAACCGGCAAATTCCAAATCTTTAAATTAAAATATGTGCTACCCTCCTTGATTCTGGGAGTCAGTTCCAGAGGGAAATGTTTTATCTGGTTTACTCACCTCAATTCTGTTTGTGTTTACTGAAATTTCAATATATTTCATTTATTTATTTTGTTTTTACAGTCAGCTTTTGCATGATGGATATCTTGAAGTGGCGCAGCAGCTGAGTAAGATTGTCTCCCCAGTCCCTGACTGTCCTCCATCTGACAGACTCCAGCGAGTCATACAGCTTGGACTCCGATCTGAACCTGAAAGTAAGGACACCTACATGTAGCCCAGCATTCTCACTATCCAGCCAACATGTCATGTTGACTTTTTTTAATCGAGAGCAGACTGACTATGTCTAAATCTGGCAAATGTAGAAAAACAAAAAACAAAATATGATTTGAAAATTATGTCTTGACAAGTTGTTTAAAGTCCAAGTTTAGTTTTGGTAAAATGGTAAAATATGAAAATCTTTGCAATGACATGTATTTTTTTTTAGATACATTTGATCTCTTAATACCCTGAAAATTGCTTGCTCTGAAACTTACCCGTTTTTTTTAGAAATTACTCAAAATATAAAATCTCGGAGGGGGGGGGGGACCCCCAAGATTTCCCATAGGTAATTGGCATACTGCTAGATGCTCTCCTTTAATTTAGACATTGTAATTTGTCCCTTTAAAAAGTTTTTCAGTAGGTATGATGTTGTTTTCTTTTGTCTGGGGTGATAATATACATTGTGACAAACATTGACTAAACATTTGTCTGATCGATCAAACTGTACTTGGGCTTCAAGCTCGTTCTTTGTTAGTAGGTTTCTTGTCAATTGATTTTTTTTGTAAAAATGTATTAAATTGTTTATTTTTGCAGGGTTTCCAGCCAACTTGGAAAATGGGTAATACCTGGAAAGTGACTTTCTCCTTTTCAGTCAGGGAAAAGTGGGGGAATTTGAGGAAAGTCCAATGATCACATCGATCAGGGAAAAATCAGGGAAGATCGTTTGTCCAGTGGTCCGACTTTCTCGCCTCTAGTCCATAATATGGAAGAAAGTCCTGTAGTCCGTACCATGTAATCTTAGTCCTGTAGTCCGTACCATGTAAGAAAGAAATAGGCAAAGCAAGAAATAGGTCACAAAGAATGGTTAATATCTATCCTGGAAAAATGAGGAAATTTGTTTCCATGAAATGCTGCTGGCTCTGTTTTGACAAACAAGTTTTTGGTGTGAAAGTTAGGGATGATACATGTTTAGAAAGTGAACAATATTGGTTTTATATCCAAAGTTGTCAAAGACCAATTATGTTATAAGGGAAGTTTTACTGTGTACAGTACTGTGCATACCCAAAATATGTAAGCTGCAAGTAAGTTGCATTTGAAAGCACTTGGAGATTACACTTTGATGCAATGAATGTATGTTTAAAAAGACTATAATGTTTTTAGCTCATCCGGCCCGAAGGGCCCGATGAGCTTATGCCATGGCGTGGCGTCCGTCGTCCGTCTTACTCCGTCCTTTGCCGTCATCCGTGCCACAGTTTGACAAATTGTTTCACTTCTTCGTCATTTCTCAACGGCGATTTTGATTATGAATTGTTTCATATGATAGGGCTAGGTGGGGATTTAACAACTTCTATCACAGAATTGTGAATTCATTATATATCTTAATTAAATGCAAATTTTATGTCAAAATCACAAAAAATGCTTCTTCTTCATTTTTCAACCCGATTTATGATTGTGATTGCTTTATTTGTAGGCTGAGTTATGGCCACATTAAACTTGCTACAGCAGAATTTTGAAATTATACTCTCATTAATTAATTAGGTAATTTATGCAGAATTTATTCCAAAATAACAAAAATGGCTTCTTCTCCGCACCATTTCCTTGAACCGGATTTTCAATGTCTGTTGTTTGATCTGATAAGGGCTAGGTGGGCTTTCAAGACTTCTACATCAAAAATTTTTGAATTAAATCAAATTAGCAAATGTTGAAATTAAATTAATTAGGCACATTTATTCAAATCACAAAAAAATCACAAAAATGCTGTCTGTCTCAAATTCATTTCTCAACCAAATTTATGTTAGTTTGCTTTTATCTGGTAGAGGTCGCTAAGCTTTGGTAACACTAAAACTTCTAACGCGCAGAAAAATTTTAACTGTTGCCCATTAAATAATTAATGGTGAATTTATGCAGATTTATTCCAAAAATAACAGAAATTGCTTCTCCCATATTTCTTTACCAATTTTCATTCTGACTTTATATAAGAGCTATGTAAGGTGGGGGCTTAATTAATTATCATTAATATATGCTAAATTTATAGCAAATTCAAAATCACAAATAAAATCACAAAAAATGCAATCAATATATAATTCATGTAGTTATTATTATTTTTTGTTTTAATTATTTTTTTTTTTGTTCATGTCCCTTCCGGGGCATGAAACTAATATTTTTCTCACTCTAATATTTTTTATATTCATGTTCCTTCCGGGACATCAAATTTTTATTTTTTGACCAGTATAAAATTGTACCACATGAAATTATGGATATATGATGTTGCGAGATGCCGGATGAGCGCTACGTCATTGACGTTTTCTAGTTCTGTTATTCCATTTGTGTAATTGTTTTTAAATTTTAATTTTTTGTGTGTTTGTGTGTTTCCAGGGCAACCCACTACCACATTGTCTGACACAGTGGCCCCAGCAACCTCAATAGACCTTGATTTTGACACAGAAGGTAAGTGAATTCAGATTATGGAGCTTCTTTACAGTGGTAGATGCAAAGAAACTGGCTTTATATCAGATTATATTCTGTACAATTACACTTTGTATGGATATCACCATGTGTGTCAACAAAATTCTTTCTTAATATTTGGTAGTTCGGAAGAGAACTGTTTCAACAGTTTCTTTTCAGAACTACTATACCAAATATCAAGAACAGAGCTGTAGTCAAATGTTTATCAGTCACCAAAGTAAAAACTGGATAAAATTTGTCAGTTTTGGGTAACCAACAAAATACTTAACACATGAGACTACACGTTGTCAGTAGAGAATAAGGGTCAAAATGCATGTATAAATGGCCATAATACCACACTTATTTATAAAATTGCAGCTCAATGTGTACTTATCTTTGCAGGTTAAATCTGTCCTTGTTAAAAAATTACCCAGGACTCCCCAGAGTGCAAGGATGTCAACTCTTTTTGATGGATCTTGCTTCTCAGTATAGTCTTGTACATTAAAAAGGCTAATGACAAAACATCTATTGTCATACCTATTTTCATGACCTCTTCTTTCTCCACCCAGTCCAATCAGCCGCCCCTGAGGCAGCCCAATATGAGACGTGTTATGTCACCGCCCACAAGGGACCTTGCCGAGTGGCAGCCTGGAGCAACGACGGTAGGTGTTGGAATTTAATTAATTAAAATCTGAGTTGTATTGATTATTTCCATTGTCCGTAAATGAAAATTCATCAGGAATTTTCCAAAGGAGGTTTTGCTTGTTCCGTTTGTTGTTTTGCTTTTAGTGCCTCCACACCAAAGATGCTGGAGGCATCACGTTTACAGGTTGTGCATGTGGCTTTCTGTGCATGTGTGTGTGTGTATTCATCCATCCATCTTTCCATAATTTCTTGTTACCACATTAGCTTATGAGTGGCTGATTAGATTTTAGAGAAACTAGGGTCAAGTGTGTATTATGTGGCAGTGATGAACTGACTTGATTTTGAAGTTGAAAGATCAATGGTTACAAGGCCTGAGACATGTCTGATTTTTATGCCTCGGCAACAAAGTTGCCGGAGGCATTATGTTTTCGGGTTGTCCATGCGCCCGTCCGTTACTTGTTCTCGTTACGGCGATAACTTAAGAACCGCTGAACAGATTTTGATGTAACCTGGACCAAGTATGTACTGTGGGGCAACAATGAACTGATTAGATTTTGGAGCTGAAAGGTCAAAGGGCAAAGGTCACCAGGCATAAAATATGTCTGATTTGGGCTCGTTACCGCGACAACTTAAGAATGGCGTGTTGGATTTTGATGTAACTTTGGTGAAGTATGCGGCACCAATGAGCTGATCAGATTTCAGGGTTAAAAGGTCAAAGGTCGGAGGTCACAAGGCTCCATACTTAGTGTCTTTACCATGATAACATGAGAACGGCTTATCGAATATTGATGTAACTTGGCTGAAGTATTATAGGGCATTGATGAGATTTCAAAGTTGAACGGTCAAAGGTCACGATGCCCCAAACATTTCAAGTTTCTAATTGCACGGGGGTGCGGAGGCATACCCCATCGACTGCGCGCAGCCGAATTGCTCTAGTTTTGTGTATACATTTGAGCCCAAAGAAATTACATTCTGGTATTGTTGTGTTATTAAGTACATACATGTATGTTAAATCCAGTGGGGTGGTGTATTATTATCATTCATTTATTTATTGTAGTTCGTGTCTTAATCTCAGTATTTCAGTTTTGTAAATTAGTATTGTTGTGTTTCTAAGTAAGCATATTTGTATGTTAAAGCCCTTGGGTGGAGTATTATTATTGTTATTTGTTGTTGCTGTCTTAATCTCAGCATTGAATTATAAAGAATAGCCTTTCCTTAAGAAAAATCAATTCATTACGAATTGAGAATTTTAAGGGTGAGAAGAAACATAATGCTCCAATTGGGAAATTCTGAATTTCTAATTTATTTATATCTAATCCTATTACTTTACTACAGGGGAACTGCATTAAAAAGAGGTTGGATATAACAAAACCGTCTTATAACAAGGTGATTTTGCAGCTCCCAACTCTTTATATTTCTTTGTTTTTGTACCCTGATACAGTGAGAAACCAGATATAACAAGGTAATTGTCCTGGTTTTTAGGTCCTCATTATAATGAGGTTCCCCTGTATTTTGAAAATTGATTCCTACACAGGATAATATACTTTGTGATGAGAAGAGCTTGTAGATCAAGTAATTTAGTCTTTGAGATCTTTCTTGAAAAGTGATTTTAACCTGCTACTTAACATGCACACATAGGCAGCTATTCAATGAAATTTGAATTTGTTTCCCACCATAAAACATCAAATCTATGTCAAAATCTTGAATGTCTGCCTTGTCTTTAGGTCAGCTGATTGCTACTGGTTCTACAGACGCCTCCATAAAGGTAAACTAAAGATTACAGATACCATAAATATGGAATATTTCACGATGTGGAAATTTTTTGCACATTTTGCACCTGCTGATGCTAGCACGAAAAGATAAACAAGTGAATATTCTGGCAAAGCTGAAATTATTATTTTTTCCTTCTTTTTTCTTGCTTATGCAGGATGTAGGGAAGAAAAATGTTTCATTCCAATCCCAGGTCAAAAGTTTTTCCTGATGAGCCCAGCCGCCGAAAACGGAACAGGGAAAATAAATTTCAAGCTAAAATCGTGTCCTATGGCTAACGTTTGTACGGCTGAAAGGGGAGTGTTTCAGGCATAAAACAAAGGGGGGGGGTGGGGAGGGGAGGGGTATTTTTGTAAAGAAAAAAAGGGGTGTTGATATGTATACCCCCAAAAATTTCAAACATCCCCCTTTATCAAAAAGGGGATGTTAACACCTAAGACATCCTCCTTTTGCCAAAGGCGGGTCTTTGACACCTGAAACACCCCCCTTTTGCTAAAGAGGGATGTTTGAACACCCAAAACATCCCCTCGGGGTTGGTTGCCCTACTTTGGCTGTCCACAAAATTAAGAACATGCAAATTTCACCAAACTCTGCAGTGCAAAAAATTAAATTGCGTGAAAATATACTCTTAAATATCCACAGTAATTGTATTCTGGGGAAGGGCAACTGGTTAGAAAAGAATTAAAAATGCTTTTAGAACCAAACTGGTTGAAAAACATACCAAAGATACACCAGCTGAAGTGGATCTCCAGGCTGGAAGGATTTGTCTTGAGTTTGTTTACTTAAGGAGAATCAAGCATGAATATACCTGCAGTTAACTTCTTTCGAGGCCCAAGAAAAATAAATCACATAGAAAGCTACACAACAGATTTGTCTGTCGCAAGGTATACTGATGGAAGTTATTTTAAAATGAGTCAACTTTTGACAAGATTTTCACAGTAGAATCCTTGCATAGTTTATTTGATTCTAGAGTGGTTTTATGTCAAGTTGAGGACTGCTGTCTACATGCATGGAGAATGCATGTTATGAAATCAAATAGTCTCCAGTGGTCAAACCCTCTCAGTACTATTTTAACCAAACTACATAGAGTTGTATGTGTATTCTGATTGTGGTCAGATAATTTCAGTCATATATGGCGTTCTTAAATCTTCCTGACAGATCTTGGATGTGGAGAGGATGTTGGCCAAGAGTGCTGCATCAGCACCAACCACGGATACAGTGGAGAGTCATCCCGTCATCAGGACGTTATATGATCATGCTGATGTAAGCTAATGGGTGATTTCAAGTTTGGTGTTGGTGTTGAGGCAACAAAATTGTCTGCTAAACCGAGCTCAAACACCGAGCTCGGTTTAAGCAGACGATACCGATTGCACAACACCGAGTGACGTCATGCGCGATTCATGGTGTTGGCTGAAAGTTACGCCGATGGCCGGAATTTTTGGACAAATGTTACAAAAATGACACCAAATCAATACTGCCAGTCAAAAAACTTGTATGAATGTGAAAGGCAAGTTACTTTTCTTTATTACTATATGGAAGTTTAATATCAATTTGGCGAATTATGTAAGTTTTTAAGGGAAAAGGTACTTTCAGCGGTTTGCGTCGCACGGTGAAGCTTTCTCCATAGCCAACACACACGCTCATGTCAGCTTTGCCAATAACAATACCAAGACCAACACCAACACCGAACTTGAAGTCACGAATTTCCTAATCCCTAGGGTTTAGTGTTGATGAATGGGAATATTACATGTAAATCACAAACACCAACCACGGTACTCGGTTCAGCAGATGATTTTCAACACCAGCTTCAACACCAACTTCCGGAAGTACGTCATAATTTTCGAGGTCAACTCCGACACCAGGCCTGACTTCAAGTACGGTGTTATAGCCGGTGTGAATGTTCTTACAACACCAACACCAGATTTCAACACCGAACTTGAAATCACCCATTGTCTTTGTTTTAATCATGGGTGGTGATTTCATGTAATGAGGGGGGAGGGATGGAAACAAAGGCAAAATAATAACTCTTGCGCTAGGAAAAAAATGCATGTCAAAAATTATTGTTATCGCTAAAAAGTGGAAAGTGTAAATTTGAAATATCCCTTCAGTAACAAAGTTTAACCAGTTGACTACGAGATTCTGTAAATGGGCATAGAATTTGTACAGGACCCATCCGGTTCCTGTTAGCAACGGGTTCACCCTATTTTAACTGGGCTGTTTCAGACCAGGTTTTTACTGGGGGGAGGGGTGGGGGGGGTCAATTTGACCCCCCCTTCAGATCTCGGCCACCGATCGCGCGATCACCGCGAAAATGTGCATGCGCATAGAGCCGGATGTAAACTACACGACTGTATAGTATAATTTTCAAAAAATTAATTTTTTCTATTTTTTAAGTAATTAATTATGCAAATAAGTGCATGAAATTATGTTTTTGCCGACAACTCACCTTCAATAGCGAGTAGAATACTAATTTTTGGTGAAAGTATTCATTCTGACATTTCTCACAATAATCTACAAAAAAAATTACTGAATTGAAATTAATTTCTTTATGTATTTTATTGTTTTGTGAATTTCTTATGTATTTTATTGTTTTGTGAATTTCTTATGTATTTCTTTGTTTTTTCGACCTTTGTTTTCTATTGTTTTTTCAATGAAATTTGTTGGGGACACTTTTGCAATCATAAACAGCATGAAATTAATTCATTTCAACCAGTAAAAGCAAAAATAATCATACATTTATGATTTTTGGCTGAAAACACAATTTCCCCTGATTTTGTACACGAAATCACGTTTTTGAGCGATTTTGGGGTTGACATGCATGTATAAAAAATCGTGCAGCGGCGTAACGGTATGTCCGATTTTTGCGAAAACAGTCTCAAAAGATGTGCAAGACTTGAAAGTAAAAAGTCAGTGAGCGACGCGATCAGAAAATTTTGCCGAAATTTGTCGATGGGGGGTCAAATTGACGGCCCCCCCCCCAGTTAATCATAGGGTTAGTAACTGTGTAGTTTCCATCAGTCTTTTCAGGCTAGCACTCCAATTTGCATATCATTATCGCCCCGTTTATTTTGAATTTCCAACAAACTTCTACGGAGGTCTGCACATGAGGTCAGAAAGAGTCAAAATTCTTGCGTCGTTTTGACAGCGAGTAATGAACTGAAACTTCCCAGGCTATCTAAGTTTTCCATGAACTTGATATGAGAATGCCAAAATTATGAAATTTGATGAAGTAGACCTTGAGATATAAACATGTTTTTAAATACAACTCCACAAAAACAAGCTGTCTGTTTTTGTATGACACAGTGGCGGACCGACACGAGGCAACACAAGACTCCATTACCATATTGAGGAAGGTTCCATTCATTTATAGGGAAAGTTTTAGCTGGGTCATGCCAGTAGATTTTGAGAAATTGTGTATTTTCTATGCGACTCGATGTAGAAAATTTTGGCCAGCAAACTCCGTTATTCAGGCTGCACGCATGCGCAGATTGTTTCCTTGCTCGCGCACTGACTTGAGTCGAGCGAGTTCTGAACATACACATACAGATATACACATCGCGGCGCGCCGGGAGGAAATACACGAAAAGCAATGAGTGGGACTGATTCCATTTCGCGTAGTTTTAATTTTTATCGATGACATAGGGACATTGAGGTACAATATTGTATGACATGGGAGCGGAGAGTAATGCTGTAAAATGACATTTCAGCAGACGTAGGTACGATAAATTTCCTTTCTGTTCATGGTATTTGCATGTCTACAATGGCAGATTAAATGGGTGAATTTTACGATAGTTTCTTGCGCTACTTTTTCTGTTTTGAAGGTAAATTTCTTTCGTAAAATTTCACATTTTAAAATCATCCAATAGTCTGTTCATACACATGTTTGTATCAGAAATCTATCATACTCCAACTTTCTTTACATTTGGAATCAGTAGTTTGTGTTTCGAAGAAGATTTTTGCTTCGAAATTTGTTTACCTTTTTTCGCATCGGTCCGTACACACATGTTGATTTTATGCAAATGCGTTTGTCAATGATAAAACCTGCGATAATTGTAGCGCTGCGCTGCGCCTGTTTTAACAGGTTTGCAGATACAACATACATCAAAAATGTCAAAAAATACAACAACAAAAATACTATCTCTGAAAATTGAAGGAGGGGGAGAGGGATGATCCTCCCAGATAAAAAAATGAGGGGGGGGGGGGTGGTGGTGGTGGTGAGGGGCACGTCATGGAGCAATTGTGTCACGGAACCTATTTTTGTCCATTTACGTTTATTTTTCAGGATATCACAGCCCTGGATTTTCACCCCCAATTTCCCATCCTCGTCTCAGGAAGTAAAGATTTTACCATCAAACTGTTTGACTTCTCCAAATCCACTGTCAAGAAATCAGCCAAAACAATCCAGGAAGTGGCCTACATTCGCTGTATTGCCTTTCATCCTACGGGAGAGTTCTTACTGGTCGGCACAGAGCACCCAACTTGTAAGTGATTAGACTGGAACCATGCCTCTCTCATCTATCAGTGTTGCAGAGATGCCAACTGTTCCTTTTTTGCATTATTTAGTACTTTTTACTAGTTGCAAATATATGTGATTTTGAGCAAAGTGCCTCAAAATCTTTTTTTTTCTCTTTTGGATCACTTTGTACACATTTGTATCAACAAAACTGAAAATACCCGCCTTTTTAAAACCAAAATACTTTGTTTTCAGACTGAAAATATATTTGTAAAAGCTGGCATCTCTGCTATTGAAGCAACACCCACATTTTCATTTTCTCCTTGAAAGTGGGACATTTTGTCTGGCTATATCTACTCGGCAAATGTGTGAATTTATCTTTCTGCAAATTGTAGAGAAACAACAAGCACTCAAAAACAAAGAAAGAAGTTGTATAGGGCTCAAATCTTTACCCTAATCAGGCTGGGCTTTTTCGGCTAACCGTCGATCGCGCGATCGCGCTGAAAATCGGCACGCATGTTACCCATCACGTAATCTCCAAGACTGTATAGTTAATTACCCGGAATTAATTTCATATTAATTAATTATGCTAATTTATGCATAAAATCATAATTAAGCTGTAAATCACTAATTAAAGCTCCAAAACTGCTAATTTTTGTGTCTGGATGCTCTTTTTAGCATTCTTAGTAAGTTTACTTGAAAAAAATCCGGAATCAAAATTGATTTCTTATGTATTTTATTGTTTTTTCAAATTTCTTATGTATTTCTTTGTTTTTTCAAACTTTTGTTTTCTATTGTTTTTTTGATGAAATTTGTCGGGGACACTTTTGCGGTCATAAACAGCACAAAATTAATTAATTTCAATCAATAA
>JZLH01S0492383.1:879-13804 GCA_001188425.1 Eucidaris tribuloides
CCCCCCCAGAGACCATTATCGATTATCTCGACAGACTTTGCTTATATTGTGTATAGAGGCTGAAAAATAATATGAGATGAACACTTTTGCGAACTGGTGGTTGCTGCCATATGAAGGCATACCTGTACAAGATCAATCATAAGAGATGGTGTTACTTCGGGAAATTGTGACAATCTTGTATTACTTGTCATTTAGATTTATTTTTTATTTTTTTTTTTTGGAAATACAGGTAAAAGTGAGGTTATAAGTCTTGTGCTCTGAATAATTCCACACGAATACACTGGCATCATTGGCCCATGTCATGCCTTACACATTACGGCTTCGTCACCTTCACTCCGTGGGGAATATTCTCTACCATATATGGTACAGTCCCTCCCTTTCTTCCCTTCTCCCATTTCCAAAATTTTCTTGCGGTTTAATGCTCGAAATCAGGGTTGTTGCATCGTCCACAGCTGCTGTAACATTTTCTTGATACACTAAGCAGGTGCATATTTTGTAAGCATCGATATTAATTTTGCCGTCTATAGATCTTGACGCGTCTGTTTAGTGATACATTTCATGACTTAGTGTATTATGACATTGTAATTTTTCTACTTTCAAGAATTATTCAAACTATTTTAACGATATTGAGACTGGAAAAAATCACAGTTTCTAAGAGCACAAAAATGATGTATGCACAAGTTTTGATACAAGTTAGGAAGTGGTAAACCTCTTTTATGGCTTAAAGTAAAGGAAAATAAACAGACAGAAAGAATTTAAGATGACCAATTGCACATGTTCCTGCTTTCATTCACCTTTGTCTCGTTTTAACATTGAATGTATAAGATTACAGAGCTACAGATTGATTGAAATCATCCCCGCCTCTTTACTATACATATACATGCTGCATTACATGCGTTCCTGAACATTCTCTTCTTCTTTCACAGGCACATACAACTTTGCGGCCACACATAATTGGGCATGTGTTCGTGCTTTATTTCTCCGACCAACAGAGAAGAGAGTTTCGTCAATTGCCGACGAATGGAAGAGCGGATGGAATTTTCCATCAAAAACTGACATGACTTTATTAAGAACTTTCAGACGTTGCATGCAGAAGGTATTTCTTTTTTTCTTTTTTTTTTGAGGCGGGGTAGTTTTGATGTTTGCGAATAACTTAAACAGCTGATCGATTTCATGGAACAACCCAGTCAAAATTCCCATAGAAACCAGTAGAGCAAACCGGTAGAAATTCTATTGGTTTTTACTGCGTCCAATGGAAAGCCAATTCTCTACATGGTTTCAATATGGAAAGTGAAATAAATCCAGTAGAAACCAATAAATATGCATTTGTACTGGCAACCAGCTAGCAGACCAGTAAGAATTATCTCTCTCTTTCCTCCTCCTCCGTCCACACCTATCACACATTGACCTGCTTCACTCACTAACAGTGTTGCTGAGAGCAGATAATCTTAACTGGTCTGCCTACGCGTTCCAGTACAAAATTGCATATTTTGCGTTTCTACTGGATTTATTTCACTTTCATATGAGAACCAGCTAGAGAATTGGCTTCCATTGGACCGAGCTAGAAACAATAGAATTCTACCGGTTTCAGCGTCTACTAGTTCTATGGGAATTTTGACCTGGGTTGTTACAATGAAATCTCATCAGCCTGTTCTTAAGGTATCGCAAACATGGCAAAACTACCCCCCTCAAAAAAAAAAAGAAAAAAAGAAAATCACCTTTCTGCATGAACTGTCTGAACAGTCTTTAATAAAGTCATGTCAGTTTTTGATGGAATTCCTCCGCTCTTCCATTCGTCGCCAATTGACGAAACTCTCTTTCTCTTGCGCGTTGGTCGGAGAAAATAAAGCACGAACACACTGCAATTATGTGTGGCCCACAGTTGATGTGCCTGTGAAAGAAGAAGCAGAATCGCAGGAACCATGTATGCAACTGTATAATGTTATAGTATCAGAGGCAGGGGATGATTTCAATCAATCTGTTAGCCTGTAATCTATACATCAAGTTAAAACGATGACAAGGTGAATTGAAAGCGCAGGAACATGATGCAATTGTCACTTAATTCTTCTGTCTGTTTATTTTCTTCTTTACCATAAAAGAGGTTACACTTCCTAACATTGTATCAAAACTTTGTCATACATTCATTTTCTTGTGCTCTTAGAAACTGTGATGGTTTCCAGTCCAAATCGTTTAAAATAGCTTTTGAAAAAATTCTTGGAAAGTAACGAAAAATTACAATGATCATAATACACGTAAGTCAATGAAATGTAATTCAACAAACAGACCCGTCAAGATTCTATAGACCAAAATTAATATCGATGCTAGTACAAAAATATGCAACTGCTTAGTGTATCAAGAAAATGTTACAGCACAATGTGGACGAATGCAACAGACCCTGATTTCGCATTAAACCAAAGAAATTTGAAAGCGCTTACCACTATATGCTATGAATATTCCCCACGCGAGTGAAGGTGCACGAACAGTAATGTTAGGCATGACATGGCCCAATGATCAGGTATACGGTGGAATTATTCAGACACAAACTAATAAACCTTCATTTTACCTGTATTCCAAAAAATAAAAAATAAAAATAAATCTTAAAACAAGTGTAAAACAAGATTGTCACAATTTCCCGAAATGTAACCACCCATCTTCTATGACTGATCTTGTAAACAGGTATAGCTTCATTATGGCAGCACCACCAAGCTTCCAAGAACGTGGTCATGCTCATATTATTTTTCACCTCTCATACAAAATATAAGCAAAGTCGGTCGAGATCGATAATGCTCGGCTTTTCAGCTTGTAAAACTAGATTCTAGCAATGAATACACCACCATACAGTCAGGCAGGAGCTGCTCCTAAAATCCCTTCCTTTATGCACATTGTATGCATTTATACTGAGTCGGCGGAACATGTTATTTTTTTCAAACTATAAACTTAGAAAATCATTTGTTTTGGTACATGTATTTATTTTAAAGAATATTATCTCAAGCTCGTCAAGCTGTTACATTTCATATGGCATATTGTGTATTTGTTTGTTGTGTTGTTGAAAATGCTTATACATGCACGCGTGACGTGTCGACGGTTCAAATAAAATTCAATTTGGTATAATTTGTGAACAGTGGAAAGTCCGGTTAGAAATATCCTTGAAGTTCACTGGTCAATTTTTAAACGAGTTACGCGAGCAACTTTTTTCAACTTTCTCTACAGTATGTGGTTTTTTGCTATTCATGCTGCAATACCAGTCAGAACAGCAAGATATAACATGGAGTATCAGGTGTACAAACTTGAGCAGACCAAAAATTATGCAGCAGACCTTGTAACATTTCTGGACTGAAATAAGGAATAATTGTGCCCTAAAAAAAATGCCTGGAATAGATTGGATTGAGAATACATAATTATACATTACACCATGCTCATATAATAGGAATATTTTGATGATACTTAAGTTCTTCTCCTATATCGTCCAAAATTTTCAAGATCAAGTAATTTATTTCACAAAAACCTAGTATCATGTGAAGCAACTTTTGTTATTCATATGAGATGACTAAATGTTAAAACTAAAATACGTTGAGCGCAATATGTTTTTTAATCCACAAAAGATAATTCATTTGAAGAAGGTTTAGTTAAATTAAGTAGGTTATAAAACAAACAACACAAGGAACTGGATAAATTAATTTAATCGTTCACATTTAGCATTCAAATTTAACATCAAATTGTTCTATTACAAGTTTCCGATTAACGCGCGGTAACTAGATATTTAGTGACGCGCACGAACAACAACTCTGGGAATATCCGCCATTTTAAACACAGTTTACCGGGCGAGTCAGATGCTTTTACAAAATGCTCAGCATCCTGAAATACAGCATTTATAATTCTTTTCACACAGGGGCTGGTGACAAACAATTAACCCAGATATACCGTGTTACTGGCAAAATACACGTCTAAAATGGTCTCTAAAATATTCCATAATTATGAGCGTGATGTAGTTTGACCTTTAATTGGAGCTGTATATCTATGCACCGATAAGAGCCACATCTTAACCAGTTGCAAATACTTTAAACCCCTTGCAATATATGTGATTTGTCCAAGTTTAATTAAAATGCTACCCATTACTTTTTAAATAAAAACACTTGTATAGCCATAATTGTCTTCTGAACCTAGTAAAGTTAATGGTTAAACATTATCTGACCTTTACCAAATATAGTGACCTTCACGCTAAAAAACATTAAGGTCCCTATAATCATCTTACCTACCATATTCGACCTTTGACCCGCCAAATAACATTGTCTGGTGCCTACTAGCCTCCCCCCGTGTGGGGTTGGGCGGGGTGTACGTGTTCAGGGAACCCTTATCTCATCCTCGTAAGGATTACTCCCATCAAATTGGTGTGAAAAATCCCATTGGACGTGCCTTTAAAGAAAATGATAAATGGTGAATTTTCCCATACGGCCTCCCTTCTATTGCCTCACAGGCCAAACAAAAACAACCGTGGGCATTGCCACTAGAAGAGCAAACACGCACAGAAACTTAGCTAAATCTTTTCTGATTTATAGAAAGAAGTTTATAATTACCTACTTTTGCCATTGGCCATGATTGGTCTTGACCTCTTGGGGGCAGGGGGGGGGGCAAGGTGACTACCCGATTTGAAATCATTGAATGTGTTTTGTACATTAACTTTAATTTGAAATGAAACTTTTTCTCTTCGCATTTATTTGGTACAACTACATTACTAGAGCTTTCAACCCCCCCCCCAACAAAAAAAAAACAAAACAAAAACAAAACACAAAACAAAAACTATAGCAAACACGTGTTATTTGTTGTATACCCGTGTATTGGAGGTTTCTTAGAGATACACACTAAAATTCCAAACTAAAGAAAATCATCGCGGGTATGTGGAGGGAGGGAGTAAATACTGTTTTACTACATCTCATGACCCTTTATAGCAGCTGCAGCTGCATTGCTACAGATATATGCAAAAGCTAAATGCTAGATTTAATTAGCTCACTCGGTTTTTTCCAAGATTTTTGTATTTCTGGTTGAAGAAGACTGGCTGCGAAATCCTCCTTCACCACCTTTTTGGACTGTATCAGAGTGTCTCGCCACCCTTTTACATTTCTTTAGCTGCTGTATTTTTCACTAACCGGACAAGCAGGCACACCTCCCTCTCTGCTTTGAGGCATCTTGTCTCACTGTCGCTATAGCACTCCTACCAGAGGACTGTGGACGATTACAGTGAAAACACAATTAATTATCGTTCCAAAGTTCCTATTTTCTGAACTTCACATTGTGTGTTTCTCATTAATTGTCTCTTTGACGCAACTTGCTCAATTGCCCAGTTTTAATATGTAAGTAAAATTGTATTTACACGTTTCATTCAATGGTGCATGGCCTTTGCAAAAAAGCAGTTAACTGTAAATTGACTAAGGCCACCTTAAAATAAAATAAATAAAAAAAAATTTATTTTAAATTCTTTCCAGTGCAATTCAACAGTGGTCATACACACCTAAGAATAACAAGTTAGCTGTGAATGCAGAGGCTGAGTCGATCGGGGGATGGGGGTCGCACGGGGCAATCGCCCCACGAAATACATTGGGGGCAAACATATTCGATTTCCCCCCATTTATTCTGACAACCAAATGATTAACTACAATCATATGTTTTAAAAAAGCATTGGAAACCTATATAATTCACTAAACATAACTATATTAATATATTAAACATACGAATTGCGCGCGCAAAATTCTGAATTACAGTTTTGGCGCGCAGAGCGCGCCGCTGAAATTTTTCAAATTTTCCATTTGCCCCCCCCCGCCCCGTCCGAGAATTATGATCGACGCCCTGCTTTGACTTGGTGTGCGTGACACTAAACGACATATACTCGCCACTAATCTAAAACTACGAAGGGGAATTGACAAGGTCAATAATATAATATATAAATATCTTCAATTCTTTTCCATAAATACTAGCAGATAACCTGCAGTTAACATGGCCCTTACATGTACATATCAGCACTACAACACCTAAGAAAATAACAGAACTAGCTGTGACACTAAATTGACACATTTTCACACTTACTAGAAATTACTTCCAATATAACAACGGGAATAAAGATAAAATTCAAAATTAACGCTTATTCATGAAGTAACGTTAGGCGTGAAAATCTTCTCAATGATAGCCGAGTCCGCAGGCGCACACAACAGTCGCATCAGACAACTATTCGTGTCCAAAAATTGGAACTAATGGATAACGAGTAACGTTAAGCTCTGAAAGTCACACGCCAAAAATCGGAACATGATATTATTTCATAGCACTTGTTTAAAAACTAAATAAAAATTAGCATATATCTTGATCTAACAGATTTCAAGCAACAATCATGTTGGTATATTGCAATATGGCAAACGTATGCATTAATTATTAACATCTATTTCAATTCAATTCATTTTATTATTCAATTGTTCACAATCAAAGAAAATTTGGTGTATCACACGACAACATATGACAACGATACACACTACAAGAACAAACCATACGAAAACATTCATCACGCGTTTAAAAATTAAATAGTGCAATAATGCCAAAAATGGTTCCTGATAAACACCAGATACGTTTTTAAAGTTCAGTCCAGCCAACGCTACCCCTATACTTAATTTTCTATGTGTTCATGAATGTTTATCACGAAGAAATACATTTGATGTGTTTATTTAGAATATATCGAGGAATGGTCACGATTCAACATATTGTACAATCAGGCTAAATATGATCAACTGAATTATTTAACTTTCTAAAAGGTTTCACAAGAAGTTTTTAACTCGAAATCACTAGGAATCAAAGTAAAGTAGTAAAACTTATCTTGCCTATTGGAGGCGATAGGACAATCCAGATGATTTGAAAACGAGATATGAACAAGACGAATTATGAGGAAAACACGAAAGCCAACTTCCCGTGGTCAATCTTGTCGAGACGAAATTATGAACGCATGTGACTGGCTTGACTATCTCACTTAACTTGTACTACCAAGGAACGAGTTTAGACCATGTCAACGGTTGCTATAAACATTGAGATAAATGACCTGAAAAGGCTTAAGTTCATAAAAAAGGTGACCAAGCTAACTCTGAGGTATTAGAACATAAACAATAGATTGAACAAAAGACTGATTTGACCAAGAGGCAATTAAACGGATTAAACTAATAACACGATTGGGCAACACCTGGTAGTCCATTAAAAGGCCATTATTGTAGCAAATAAAGGTTAGTGACATGATTGGGAACACTGAAAATGGCCTAAAGTACCAAATGAGTTGAAATATATACCAACTATACACTAGCAGAGTTGGATCTCCCACGTGGGAGATTTGTCTGTAATTTATTCCACAAGAGAATCAAGCATGAACATAGGAGTATCTTATTTTATCCGGGTACGATATAAAAATAAGCCCCATAGAGAGCCACACAGCAGGTTCCCGTTGCTACCAGTGATTTGACATTGTTTATTTAGAATGAGTCAACGTTTGACTACAAGATTTTCACAAGAAATCCTTGCATTAGTGTTACTTGATTCTAGAGTAGTTTCAGCCCAAGTGAGGACTACCCCCAATCATCGTCATTTACCTAAATCCCAACCAAACCTTTATTTCACTGACACATACATCATCACCCTTTCTACGTTATATACATAACCAGTGGCGTAGACAAGTCGTGGCACCTGGGGGAGAGGATGATTTCTATCTACAGGGGTCAAATAACGCGCGCGTGCACACAAACACACACACACACACACCACACACACACACACACACACACACACACACACACACACACACACACACACACACAGACACACACACACACACACACACACACACAGACACACAGACACACACACACAGCACACACACAACAGACACAACACACACACACACACACACACACACACACACACACACTCACACACACACACACACACACACACCAAACACATCACATACACACATACACACACACACACACACACACACACACACACATACACATACAACACAGCCCACAAGCTACACCCATATCAGGTAGTTTTCTTAAGGGTGTTGGGTAAGAAAGAAAATGGACCTTTGATAGGGACCACGGAACTCTTTTAATGCGTGGGAGGGCTTCCCGCCCAGATTGTGATTTCCATAGGCTCGACTTAAAATTCTTGCTATATGGTCCTGGTCGGGGGTCAGGGGACAGATCGAGCACCCTGATACTGATAATAATAATAATAATAACAATAATAATAAATAATAATAATAATAATAATAATAATATTATTATTATCATTATTGTTATTATCATTAATTATTATTATATTAGTATTATTATTATTATATTATATTATTATTATTATTATATATATTATTATTATTATTATTATTGTTATCATTATTATTATTATTATGTAATAATAATCATATGTAATAATTAATGATAATAATACTAATAATCACCTCAATACTGAACAAAAGTAACAATATGATAATGAAAAAAAAAAACACTTGAAGCTCGGGGATACGATTGTACATGTCATCCCCACCATTGTGAGCTGGGATACATAACCCCCATAATTTTGTCTACGCCCCTGAATATGACAATACACTGTAACACTAACATAAAATTTACAGTATCACTGCGTATTAAAATGAGCATTGTGCTTGTATTGTTTGATTTCGAATTTCGACCCCTACAGCACCTAGCTAGTTGGTGCGCCATCTAATCCTCCGGATCCGTATGATATCGGCCACATAACATCCGCGGCGCACCTCGTATGCTGTCCGCGATTAATACAATAGATAAACACGTCTTTCGGGGGATTACCGCGAAGGGGGGGGGGGGGTGACAATACAATACCCACATGCTGCGGGAAAGAGATTTTACGCTGTAACAATGAACGGCCCGCAGCTTGCGTATAGCGGGAGGGGGGGGGGGGAGGGGGGGAGGGGTAATCTATGAATCCTGAGACTCGGTTAATACTAATCGTGTACTGTGGTGTGATGTGTGTGTTGTTGTGTGTGTGTGTGTGTGTGTGCAGTGCGCGCGCGTGTGTGTGTCGTTGTGTGTTGGTTGTTGTGTGTGTGTGTGTGTGTGTGTGTAGGGTTGTGTGTGTGATTGTGTGGTGCGCGCCGCGCGCGCGTGTGTGTGCTGTGTCTGTGTGTGTGTGTGTGTGTGTGCTGTGTGTGCTGTGGTGTGTGTGGTGTGTGTGTTGTGTGTGTGTGTTGTGTGTGTGTGTGTGTGTGTGTTTGTGTGTGTGTTTGCAAACGGCCGAGATTAACCCTTCCAAAAGAGCCAGGCTGAAGCTAGCCGTGATTTCTGTATATTACACACATCGCCGCAAGAGGCGAGGTATTTTATATGGTCAGCTAATTTGGCTTAAATCCTAAAAAAGGCACTTTGTACTTTAGTATATTACCTAATTTAAGAGGGAGACCAGGTTGTGTATATCACAATGTGTGCCACGTGTGGCTGAAAGATTTTTTTTTTTCAAAAAGATCGTGAAACCACTCAAATTTAAAAGAAGTAAAAAATAAAAATTTCAAGAATGCTCCTAAGTGCCGAATGTGAGTTTCAACATAATTTAGCACAATCAGGAATCTTGGAATTTCTAGACTTTCTCAGCGTCCATAGAGGCACACACTGTAACGGTAGGCATTAGTAGGCCCTATTTGTTTTCTTCCTGAGAAAATGATGAATGATGAGTTATAATTGGTAGTTAGGTATGTTATACCTATAGGCCTATATGAAAATGTAAAGCAAGGCATGGGCAAGCGCCCATGCCCCACTTTGATATCTAGATTTATTTTTTTTTAAATTTTGTATTTTTGGTAACTTAAGGTCACAAAAGTACTATCAAACATCTATTTAGTATTTGTATCACTCGGATATCAATCTATAGGCCTATTACCAGAACTATCTTAACAAAAGGAGAAATGGAGGTCAGTTTTAGCTGTCAAAATGCAATTCAAAAGCATATGCTTTTCATGGGTGTAAGTCACGGTCTATATAGGCTTTTTTATATAGCTATAGGGCCTACTTTACTCTTTAACTATAATTTAGACTATACTTATGATTGTAGGTGTGATCTACACTGGATCTGGACCGGGCGCTGTATTTTTATTTTTTTTACAAAATTTTTATTTTAATATATTCACAATCAAACAAATTATACATGTATCACAAAACAAAATTTACAGAATTAAATAAAATATTGTAAATAATTTTTAAACAGTGTAGGCCTAGGCCTATAGACTACATTTTTGCTAGCACTTGGGCTGCCAATTCTCACTCTTTCACTATAGTTTCAGAGTGAGACTCACATATTTTTGCCCTTTCTCACTCCAATATTTTGTTTGAATTTGCATGCGTTCCATGTGATTTCAGTCATCTACCCCCCCCCCCCCACCTCAGGGGTCGGAAGGACCGCATGCGCGTTCCCAAAATCTCCGGTAATTTTTCGCCCGACATATCAATTTCTTAACAACAGAAGACGATCCTCTTTTACGCAGAGAAATACGAGGTTATAACACGCACTGGTCATGCTGCTCTCTCGCCACGCTGTAGGAGCATGTCTATTGTTTGCATTCACACTCGAACGCCATAATACGCGTGGATTTCTCAGTGAGAGAAAATCGTATCTGTGATCGTGTTTGCCAATTCAGCGGGCCTGAGTCCTAGCCAATAAAATTTGATTTTTACATTTTTAGAATCCTCAGACTTCCCACTACATATCCTCATCGTCAATATATTTATAGATCTCGCACTTTCATTTTATGAAGCGGCAAAGACAGAAAAAATGAGAAAAACGGGGGTCTTCCACGAGATTTTTTTTCGCAATTTACTGTTAACGTCCTTCTGCTTAGAGCAGGGGCGGCGGAACGTATTTTCGTTTGGGGGGGGGGGGGGTAAGCCGAAAAAATGGCACTTATAATGTCAAAAGGGGCATTGGGCGCAAGCAGATATTTTCACCATCAGATTAGGTGTTTGCTTGAAGATGCTGTTTTTAGCGGCAATCTAACTCGAACCCAACCTTTTTAAAATGGGCTCCGATTTGAAACATGAAATCTATAGGCCTAGGCCTACACATAATCCACGAGCGAGCGGTTTAAGAAAATTTTGAAATGTTAAGTTGTAAAACTCGCAATGTGGTCTGTTCTGGCGCTAATTACAGCACTGATTTTTTTGTAGTATTTTTAAAAAATTGATAAAGATCATACTGTCTGATCAAACTTTTCTGCTTGAAGTACTGTTTCTTCATCATGTAATTAACCTTTCGAGCAAATAACCTTTTTGAAGGATTTCTGATACATTTTAAAACATGAAAAATAGTATCTACCTCAGGCGAAGCGAAGCGTAGCACGCAGCGGTATTTGGAAAAAATTTTGAACATTTTCAGATGTAAAACTTTGCTTTGATGGGTCATTCTTGGCGGCTAATACAGCACTATGTTTTTTCTGTTAAGCTACCTCTGTATGTTAAAAAAAAAATAAATGAACATCTGTCTTAGATCAAACTTTTTTGTGTTAAGTATGGAGCCCTAACTTCTTCATGTAAAAATGTAACTTGAGCAAAACCTTTTGAATGGGGATTCTCGATCATTTAACACAGAAATATACATGTATCTACCCTCATCGCGAGCGAGCGTTTGGAAAAATTGAAATTTTCAATGTAAAACTCGCTTTGTGGTCTATTCTGGCATAATAACAGCGCACATTTTATGTATTAAAAAAAAAATAAACGAATCATCTGGTCTCAATCTAACTCTTTCTGCTGAAGTACTGTTTCTTGCACGGTATATATGTAACTTGAGCAAAACCTTTAAGGGATTTCTTGATCATTAAAACATAAATATTACATATATCTACCTCGCGACTCGCGACGGTTTGTGGAAAAATTGAAATTTTAATTGCTCATAACTCGCTTTTGTGCTGTTCTGTCGTGCAATTACAACTCAGAATTTTTGCAAGTGTGCTTATAAAAAGATGAAGAACATCAAACGAATCCATAAGAATCAAATGAGCAAATACGTTCAGTAGAGAGGCCAGAGAATGATAAACAGTTCGTTATATAATATTATCAAAGTCAATGAACGACATTGCGAATACTTGAAGTTCTGTCTGAGAAAAAGGGGCATTCTTCTTCCTCACAGGTGATTTCTTTGTTGAAGAGAAAAAAAGGCGACCGTAGGAAAGTTACATCACTAAAACACTTTTTTATATCGGCATTGAAGAGTATTATAAAATAGGGCATGGGCGGAGTGAAAAAAATCAAAAATTTGATAAGCTGCAAATAAAAGTTCGGTGAGACTGAGCGGAATGGTCCGCGAATGATAATTTTGGTGCACAAACACTGCTATGTACACGTGCGATATTAGAATATGTGTCATGATAATATCATCGAAAAGATCGCAAAGATGCTCCCTTTCTACAGTATCATAATTGATGCCCTATTCTTCTATATGACCAGCTTAAACGTCAAGGTATATTTCGTATTCGTGATTATTTATAAGATGTGAAAAAACACCGCGAATCTGTTCAGTATATCTCATGCAGAAACTATGTAACAGTCTCAAAACACTCAATCATGACCCAAAATAATTATATACCAAATGAGAAACTCAAGATCCATCATCAACTAGGGACGAATTTTAGACATAACTGTTGGACATATCCATTGCGCGCCGCGCGTAATGACGGACGGTACGCGCGTGTCAAATCTTTAAAAAATCCGCGTTTCTCAAATTGCATTTGGATACATGCCATCATTTTTTTTTAATTATCATAACGAGTGTCTACAGACGTCATTAATGAAAATCAAGATTTATGTCTGCCATGTCTCGTGATTAGAGTTACCATGAACTAGATGACGTAGCGAAACCTAATTCGTCTCAGTGACGAATT
>JZLH01S0492530.1:8673-29934 GCA_001188425.1 Eucidaris tribuloides
CCCCCCCCCCCATCAGAATGGGATTTTACATGTCTTCAATACACCATTTTGCCCTGCCTCCTCCCCACTTAAGGCCTTACCTCATGCCCCCTTAAAATCCTAGTGCTTCTCTTATTAAGTGACAATAGGAGTAAAATTTTGAGCATGTTTTGTGAAAAAAATAAAAACACTTTAATAATATTTTGTACATATACACTATGTGCTTACTTTCTGTTCCAAATTAAATTCACCGGCTCTTCATTCTGTAGTAGTAATACAAAGTAATGATAAGATACTAGTAGTAGGAAGCACGTTATAAATGATATATATTATTTAGTATTTATCTTGTTTTGTGTCAAGCAATATTGGTTGACTTAACTCTTAATGTATTTTCATTTCCAGTTGATTGTTCCATTGTTAAAATGTTTAATTTATTATCGAGGTTTTCACATTAATTAACTTTACCATGATAATATACAGATGTAGGGATACATATTATGTTAAATTATTTACACCCACTAAACTACTGTATACATTTAGAATACCTGGATGTAATCTTTTGCATTCTTTAATTTGACACCTTTTTTCCTCCTTCTTCAAACATGAAATCTAAACCAATCCTACTGGATGGTACATGGTCTGTAATTGCCCCGACAAAACGAATTGTGGCTTCGACGTTCACGTAATACTCTGACCTTCAGCAGTTTCACAGGTTTCCATCCTCGTGAGCGTGCATCCGACAGCCTGTCCTCACGATGCCATAATAACTATTAGTCTTGTGTTACATTCTTGTCACCACGACAGAATCCTGGGAAATTATCGGGGTGTTGTCCCAGAAAACACAAGCAATAATAACTATCTGGGAAATCAGTTGAGGGAAACTTCAGGGTATATCTAGGTGTCACATGGAGTGTTCTAGCTGTTTCAGAAGTTGTTTGTAAGGGATAGTAGATAGTGACATAGAAAAGAGGAGGATGGTGTTATAAGGAGGAGGAGGAGAATATGATGATGATGATGATGATGATGTGATGGTGGTGATGGTGATGATGATGATAATGATAATGGTGATGATGATGGTGGTGATGATGATGATCATGATGATCATGATGATCATGATGATAATGATCATGATCATGATGATAATGATCATGATCATGATCGTGGTGGTGGTGGTGGTGATGATGGTGATGCTGATGCTGATGATGGTAATGATGATGATAGTGATGATGATAATGATGGTGATGATCTTACGGTCAACACTCTTATGAAGATTGGATGTTTATATAACATTGATAATATCTGTATCTTATCATTATCTCTAGGATAATTTTTATGATGAGGTTGAGGAGGAGGAGGAAGAGAAGGAGGGTAATGTTGATGGTGATCATGATGATAGTGATGATCATGGTCATGATCATGATGGATGGTGATGATGGTGATGGTGATTGTGGTGGTCATAGTGATGATGATGATGATGATGATGATAGGGATGATGATAATGCTTGATTGTGGTGGTCATAGTGATGATGATGATGATGATGATGATAGGGATGATGATAATGCTTGTGACGATGGTGATAGTGTTGATGATGATAATGGTGATGATGACGGTCATAACGATGATGATGGTCATAGTGATGATGTTGGTGGTGATCATATGGTCAACACTCTTATAAGGATTGGATTTTTACACGAAATTGATTCTAAGTTTATAACTGTATCCTACTACTCCTGCCATTATCTTTATTGTCTTCATCATTTTGTCTTCAAAATTCCAATGTCATCATCATTACCACTGATGCCTTAGTCATCATAACTTAACTTCATTTCTAACATCCTTCATGGTTCACCCTTATTAAGCAGCTTCATGTACAGTCATGTTCACCTAATGACCCACAGTGCTCATTTGCAAAATGTAGACCGTAACTATAGTCTGTAAGTCTATAGACATGGTATATTTTCCTTTGACATCACAAAGGTGATGTTAATTTAACGATTTCATTGACATCATAAAACTGATGTTAGTTTAATGATGTACATCATCACCCTATAACTCACGTCATGTTCAGACACTGTACATGCACGTTGTCATTATGTAGTACTTTAGATCATATGATTGAAAGGACATGACATCTGTTTTTGGCATCTAACCTGTCTACTCATATTTCAATCATGCATTTATATTGATGTACATTCAGCATCAGAAGGCTGAATAAAGTTAATCAGATAATCAGATAAGTAAAAAGTTATTCAGATAATCAGATTGATAAAAGGTTATTGGATTTTATGTGTCCCATCATGGGTACATACATGTACATGTACTTATTAATGTTAAAGACTGTAGTAGAATCAGTCATAATTGTCCTTGTAAGCTCACTTACCCCTATTCATTCAGATTTAAATTCTTTTGTGAGCCTTCACATCTTTGGTTTTAAACGTCCAAAGAAAAGTTGTTTGACCCATTGGAAACGATCTGATTTCAATGTAACGTGCATTTAGCCGAAGATATCTTGTTCTTTGTGTCCAATGGGTTAAATCAATCTTGCTATCTAGCTGAACTTGAGATTTTACTGCTACTTCTGCTTCTACTGTATTACAACAACAATAATTACTACTACCACTACTACTACTACTTCCACTACTACATGTTATGTTATACTACTACTACTCCTACTACTACTACTACTACTACTACTGCTACTTCTACTACTACTACTACTACTTCTACAACTACTTCTGCTTGTGCTGCTTCCAATACTACTACTATGTACTTCTGCTGCTGCTGCTACTACTACTACTACTACTACTGCTACTACTACTACTATTACTTCTACTACTACCACTACTACTATAACACCCTTCATATTTTGTTCACTTATTCAATTGATAAAAGATTTCTGATTTCTTTGATAATGATTATGTTTCTTGATTATAGGGTTTCAGTCAAACAACATGTAATCCTGCTTCCAAATTCAAACAAAGTTTAAAAGTGTTACATTGGGGGCCTTGTTACATTGAAAAAAAAAGTAATGCAATAGCGTGACTGAATGGACGTAATGTTATATTATTTTCCTAAAACAAAAGGTCACTGTCATTACATTGTGCTTGTCTATACCATTATAACTCCATCATAATTAGTTTGCAACTAATGACATAGTACATGTAGCTTTTCTTCGGAAATTAACCAGTGCGTGGACAATTCCACCTTCTCTCATACACGCAGAGTCTACCAAGATGAAGGATCCGAAACGTATCAATTTCAAAATCCTCTTTCAAAATATGGTCGGCTTAATTATCGTCATCATACTATCGTGCATGCACGCACATCCAGCCAATGATGTGTGTATGTTTCTCTTCCCGAATAAACATGATGATCCGTCCCCCGATGTGCCAAGAGGGTGTTTATCCCTCGCCAGTCACGTAGCGTGACTTATCAGCTCACCGCTCCGCCAGTCTTCACGGCAACATTGCTATTAAGATACATTGTTTTACATCATCTCCGAGCCATCAAAGAAAGACATTAACCCCGATTCCCCTGGGGCCCGCCAAGCGCCCTGTCCCTAGCTGGCCTACACTCAGTTTCATCCTTTTTCTGTCTCTTCATATCTTGATCATTTTGCACAAATGTAATTAATTTTGCATTATTTTAACAAGATATATCTGAGGAGTTTATAACTTCAGTTAATCTCTTCATCATAATTGTGGCAAAAACATTTTAATTAAGTTTTAGATATAATCTAGCCCTACCCTACTGAACTAGTTATGAAGAATTTCAATTTTCAATTTTACAATGAAAAGGGTGTGTAGTTAGTGCAGTTAACTAGTTTTCATAACTTTTTCAACAAGATTCTAGTTGATATCATGTTACTGTGAAATTTAAAAGCATGAAGATAGATGAATTTAAAGCCTGTAGGAACAGAAATAAAATTTGAAATGAAATTTGAAAAATGAAATTGCTGCATATTCCGTAGATACAGCACAAGTATTTCCACAATGTACTCGTAGCTAATACAATAATCAGAGCCATGATAAGTTCTGAATATTCTGGCATCTTATTTTCAAAATATATTTAGGAGCTTATGGATACAAATGTAATCTATAAAAATGGGTGTAACTTTATTGCTGTAAGACTGTGCTTCTCAGGATTAGGGAATGGTTTTAATTCAAATATACTGAATAAGTGTAGGTGCTCCAAAAATGAAAAAAGTGGGTATTCTAAGTACATACCAATATAATTCCTGTTACAAATAAATTGTACATGCATGTTACACTGTTAAAGGACAACAAATCAATTGAAATGGAAATATGTGTGTGTTTCAAAGCTGTTGGCCCGATTCATGCAGTATGCAATAACATATACAGCAGCAGCCACCTTACCTAACGAGATTTAATCCATGTCAGATCATTGGCTTAAACATCATAAAAAACAAATGACCGAACACTGGCCATTTAGCTGTTAAAAAATAAAGTGTCCAGGCCACCCCACGAAAGGTCATTTCCATTACGTTTTACAAGCTCGGCATGACCAGGCGATATACAATAAATTAATCCCCTGGCATGCACATCCGACTTGTTAATTCCGCTTCCCTTTCATCAACCGTTCATGGCTTCCACCCCTCTCGGCTAATAGGATCGTGGCTATTCTGCGAGTGTGTCTAATTATAGGTTTCGGTAATGTTCCACGATATGGCCTGTACCCACACTGATTGCATTTTATCAAGGACTTTAAAGGAGCTTTTTAAATCTTAACCTGCCAAAGGATTTACACCTCTATGGACTTTGCATGTATTATTTGGTGCAGATTTGTGACTTTGGCACGTTAAGAGTTAAAGATTATACGCATATGATTTCCACACCCCCAAAATAAGCTTTTCGAGTCAGTAAGCTAAAATCATTTATAATAACAAAGATCCACATACATGTACATGTAAATCTTCACCTCTCATAAAAGCTTTGGGGCTGAAAAGTCAAGTTTTGTGAAAATAATGGCTAATAAATTCCAAACAGAGGGCACCAATTTAACATCGCTCACTAAATTTAAAGTTTATACATTAAATTAGTCTGACTACTGGACCTGAATCATGTGTCATCTAGTGAAAACTGAATACCTGCTGATCAAAGCTTACTTGGTCAAAAATTCACACCAGTGCAGTTGGACGATAGCCAAGCAATTTTTGCAACAGTTGGTCTCGACCAAACTCAAAATCAATGGGTAAAAGCTACATCCAGTGTCTGAAACCCAGACTACCATTACAAAATACAACTTCAGCAATGGCCCAGTATTCCAAATGTTTCATTGTTTAATATTTTAAAATCTTTACAATGTATGAATCCAAAATTTTGAACACTGTATTTTTATGAACTTATGTACCTTTCTTTAGTTGGATTAAATCTGAGCCAAAAACAGTGTGGTGTGCAAATAAAAAAATACAGCCTTTAAGTATTTTTTAATATGAATTCATGAATTTTTAACACGCTTTTATTTGGTTGATGAAATGGTTGCCGTCGTCGTTGATTCACCGTTGCCCAGAAGCCAGGAATTCAGCACTCACAGTTACATCCTGTAGTTGCTCAGAGACAGGGGCAATTTATAACGTGAGCTCCGTTTCGTGTCTTTAACTCTTATCGTGTCGCAGTGTCCATAATAACATTAAAAATTACTCCTTCAATAAGTTCTTGTATCAGAGAAGTAAGGCATACATGTAAGAGTAGATAGTTACTTAAAACTGTATGTAAATTACTCATAAAACTTGTAGATTAACTTTAAAAATCTTAAAAGTAGTTTGATATTATTTCTTAGAAACCTCATAGTTTCCATATAAATCATGAAATACTGCAATCCTTTGCAATCATTAAAATTGATGTCTTATCTTAAAACATATTTTAAAATAAGGAATTATTATGATTAAAATTTACAAGGAGATGAAGGAAAAAATATGAAAACCAGACATCGTTGTTAAAGTGTGATTTGTGCATTGATTTATCTCTGCTTTTGAGTGCATGAAGATATCAAGAAAAATATTATACAGGACAAATATATCTAATGCCCAATTGCTATTTGTATACCTTCAGTTTTACTTTTTGACTTCAGAGATCATTATCGTTTATTAGTTCATTGCAAGTTACTGTAACGCTGACTATTTCACAGTGGTTTTATTTTTGTGAATTAAAGTTCTTGCCAAACATGAAAATTTTCACTTCCTGACATTGTTGTATAAAGAGAATGCAGTAAAATTGTGAAAATAAACTCTCACGAATTCCCCGTCTTGAAGCAAAATTGCAAAAGTATATGTATGCCAAATACAGCATACAATATATCACAGTTACTGTTCAATGTATTTTGCTGAGGATAGCTCCACATACAAATGTATTACATTACTTTCAAATTTACATTTCAACTTTTGCAATTGATATTCAAATACAGCAGTGAAACATATGGAGAACACCACATATTATGAAGAAGCATATGTTGATTCGTTGCAAAATAACTTATTAAGACCTCAAGGGCATGTATCCGTGGAGAAATTTTGTCTTGAAGACATCTGCACTGTTGCATGTTCTTTTATAAAGTGTGTAAATCAAGTGATTTATTAATCTCAGAGGAGCATATGTTTTGCTGTTTGGAGATTTGATTTTGAAACTTGCAATATGCTTGCAACCTTGCGTACATGTGTTTGTATGTTTGGATGCTTAATGTGCATGGGAGGTAAATTACAGTTCTTGTAATAGACCACAATTTCCTTTTAATACTTAAGTGGCAAAGATAGATGGAGATGGATTGATAGATGGATATAGATAGATAGATGGATAGATATGTGTATATTGATAGAGAGATAAATAGATAGACAGATAAATGGATAGGTAGATACATGTAGATGGATAGACGGATGGTAAGATTGACAAATAACAGATGGATGGGAAGATAGATTGACAGATGGATAGACAAATATATGGATGGATAGATAGATAGATGGATGGATAGACAGATAGATTGATAGATAAATAGACAAATAGATGGTTAGATTGATAGATTAATAGAAAGATATACAGATAGATGGATAGACATAGATTGATAGATAGATGAATAAATAGACAACAGATAGATAGACAGAAAGATTGATAGATAGATAGATTGTTAGATAAATAAATAGATATATACATTTATATTGACATTTTTCAGCTACCTTTATGCCCTGCCACAAAGCTTTACTGCAATGTTACTTTTAGTACTAGGTGCTAGCATGATCTTAGTACACTGTATTTATAAAAAAAACTGTTTATAAAATTGTTACAACACAAACTATATAAACTGAAAATTCATAATAACATGAAACATTCAGATAAAAAGTAATAAAAAGTCCACCCGTCCTCCTTTTGAAAAATAAACTCAGTTGAGAACATTGAATAAGTAGAACAAGTTCATGCTATACATACCTGATTTATGTTCATAAGATTAAATTTTCTTCCGGGCACTATTGATCACACATTCATGATTCTCTTTGCGGTCTCCGCTTTTCCATAAAATTGTTTGATTTATTCTGCGTCGTTGCTTGTTCAGTGCTCGGATCAGACGCTGGCAAGCTGAGTCTGAATTATGAACAAAAAAGTTCATAGCATGTACAAGACCATAAAAATGGCATATACATGTAATTTTCTTGTATACACATAAACATCTTATACAAATATTGGTTGTGAAATTGGCTGTAAAATTTGGTGTGATATGTTTGGAATTTGCATGTTAAAGTGCTTTTATGTGTGATCACATATGTTTTATGTGTGTGAATGAGTGTGTGTGTGTGTGTGTGTGTGTGTGTGTGTGTGTGTGTGTGTGTGTGTGTGTGTGTGTGTGTGTGTGTGTGTGTGTGTGTGTGTGTGTGTGTGTGTGTGTGTGTGTGTGTGTGTGTGTGTGTGTGTGTTTTTCTTATTTTGATTTCAAATACAGATTGTATTGATGCTTTTCATCTATTCCTCAGAATTTTAGACATGAATGATGTCCTACCAAGTTGTTTACCAAAATTCTACCAATGTCAATTACATGTGTCATTAATTATTAACCAAAACACCTGGCATACTAGCATAGCTGGAACATTCCAATGACCACCACAATTGTGCATTTCTTCCTGTTGTTGTTTTATTCAAAGTTAGTATACAAATTGAACACCTGTGTTAACATACTTATGTGACAAAACATGTGTGTACTGTTCATGACTGTATCTGTGTGAAATTTGACTGTAAAGCCCCTGTCCCACTACTGCGGGCAAGCGTTGCGTATGACTTGCGGGGAACAATTTTCCAGCACGCAGGATAATTAACGCGGGCGGAAAAAAATTTTGACGAGTTTCGCGTGCATCCTACCTCCTGGACGCGTGCTACTTCAGTTCTTCGTGCGTGTATTCCGTGCGACTTGCGTGTCAGGGGCGTGAGAGCTTCGACACTTATCCGTGTTAGTTACGGGCGACATACGGGCGCTGCGAGGTACCTGCGTCACAACTGCGTGTTACCTGCGTGGGAGTTGCCTGCGAGGTGCGATCCTGGATATTACTTGCGGGGAACCATTTTTGCTACCTGTAGTGGCCGCAAGTCACAAGGAGGTAACCCTCAACTAAACAGCAGAAAGGCAGTAATAATCAATCAAAGCACGCAATTTGCTCGTATGACTGACCAGCTACACGGATGTTGGCAGTACTGACACGTTCCTTAGCAGTAAGACACCCTATTATGCTCGTAGAATGTTCCGCAATGACACGCATTTCCGGTGTAGCCAACCGATCCACGGGCACCTACGTACTATTACAACGGGCTTTAATTGGCCTGTGACTATGCGGTCCGGCTACGGGCCTCTTACTGGTGTTCTGGCCTGTCCCTTTGCGGGAATCCGCCCGCGGCTCAGCAGCCGCACAAGTTTTGAAACATGCTCAAGAACTTTGGCTGGCGGGTAAATCGGACTTGCGTGCGCACTCACCGGGCGACTACGGGCGAATCTGCTAGGTACTGTCAGGTGCGGGCCCATCTGCGGGGACCTGCGGGTAACAAAAATGGTTTCCCGCAAGTCACACGCAACGCTTGCCCGCAGTAGTGGGACAGGGGCTTTAATGTGAATATTTGTTTCATATGAGATCAAGTGCTGGTGTTTAGTAATGCTGGTGATAATGTTCAGCTGCTGCAGTTTGCCAGCATGAAGTAACTAACTAGCTTTGATAAACATTGTACATTTTTTAAAGGGAGCCATAACTACAAGAGTGAATTTAATAGAATATAGTACCACTGTCAAAATATTACTTCTAAAGTCTATGGATTTTTTCTATATTATGCTGATAAGATTAAGACTAGTGCATTTTTTTTAATGTGTTACAGGATTGGTGGAATAGATATAAATCAACTATTTTGGGGGGAAAAATCATTAATTTTATTGTGTCCTTATTCATTTTCACAATCATAAAATCTTTAAGTATATAAGATATTGTTCCTGTGACAAAAATGGTGAAAAAATGTGAATAACTCCTTAAAAAATTATAAAGATTTGATTTTCCATTTTCTGGTTTGAAAATTTAAAATTAAAAGTTTTAGTGATTTAAAAGGTGGATTGATTCATTTGCTATTAAATCAGCTCTTATTCATATTTATAGAGACAATTATGTGGTTGAATATTTAAAAACTAGAAAAAAATGATTTAAATCATAAAAATCTGATTTATGCTAAATGAAGCTGATTTATTATTATATTTTTAATATACAAAATTGCCAACCCTTATGTCTAATTTGTCCTCCATCTATCCTGTCTTGTAAAGTTAGGTTTTTGCAGTAATGAAAATCATGCCATCAGTTAAAATACCTATTTTCCAAGTAATATTTATAGAGAAAAATAATTAAATGACCTATTATACCTGCTTTCCAAGGTAATGTAATTTGAAGGTCTACTCAACACACTAACTAGCAAGTTAACAAAAATATTCTACAGTAATTACACATTTCCCCTTCGTTCACATGTACCATGCAAGTTGTGAGGCACATTTTGTCATTAAACCCATCAAAACTAATATCATGCGACTGACATTGCATCACCATGGTAACCACCCGAAGTCCTACCCCCATCACGTAGCCTGCATTAGCTGTAGGCGCCTAAATAAGCCCATGGCCTGTAGTTTTGTGGCTCTTGCCATTTCAATGGATACATGTATATGTCTCATTCGCCCATCATTTGTGGTTCGACTGTTGCCGATTAATTCTGACGTCAAACGTTTCTTCACGTCTAAATCACTGCAGTTGTTTTCTTAATACACTGAACATTGACACAGATATTTAAATGTGGTTAAAGAGCACTCTTTCTTTTCTATTGAGACCAATTGTTTGATATTTTACAGAATTCCAAGACAGTTGACTCTGTTCAATTGATATTATTTTGTGCACTTAATTATTTACAAATTTACAAATTTTAAAAGTGTTCAAGTAAAGCAAGGCACTCTCAGCAAACTATCATAACCTAACCCTCTTAGCATAGGTGTACCAATGGGGGTGTTTGGTTCAAACACCACCCTATACCAATAAATACCCCTAAATATCTCTGCCCCCCACCCCTCCTTTTAGAAAAGCAAAATGCTAGGAAAGAAAAATGGTTAAAGTGATAGGCTAACATTGTGGAGCTTCAATTTAAAAAATTGTCAAACTGTGATATCTGAGCTACATAGTAGTGTTCAAATGGACAAATAAACACCCTGGAATACAAAAGTTTGGAAAGTTAATGTGCCAATGGCAAGGTTTGCATGAATAAACAATTTCTACTCTGGTGGATGATAAAATAGCCTAGATCTGCACACAGTAAGTCTATGGGAGGAAATGGGCAGGTGAATCCGGTCAATTTGAATGCTTGTAGATTTTCACTTTTTTAAAGCAATAAATCATCATTTTGAAATACATTTTTTTTTCAGGGCTTCATTTTTTAGACCTTATCAAAGACACTTGGAGCATGGAGGATTATGTAGCTCACATTTCTTTAACTGTGGTAAATGTTAGCCAGTGGTTTTAAGGAAAATGTGAACCGCTTAGTGGACTTGATGATTTTTTTGTTTGTTTCTGGTTGGCACATTGATTTGCACCATGGTATATTCTGGAATATTTTTATTCTGGAATATTTTTCTTGTGGACTTTTTCTTTTAGATTTCTTTGTTTGGGGGTCCTATGGGGGGGGGGGGGTAGGGGGTGGTTACATCAATTTAAAAAGTACATGCTTGTTAGTACCATCATAATAAAACTTCATAGATGTGCCATATGATATTCTCAGTACAGTCCTTAGTCCTATAAGGTTTGTTCCAACTTTGTTATTTTTCATTTCATTTAGTTTACTTCTTTTAAATTTTAAATCTTTTTATTGTGTGGTTCATTAACAAGTCATACCATACACCAGGATTACAAAGGTCATTCTTACATAGATTATAAAGCAAATAAAAGTCATATTAAATCATCTATTTATAACGAAGCATGCTTCACATAAGACAACATCATATACTGTTTTAATATTATTGCAGAGAAGATGTTGGAACTAGTCCTTTGAGTGTCATCGGCGGTTATTCGTAACAAGCAGGGTACATTATCTTGATGGTCATCGGCAAGATATGACATGGTACGCATAAAAACGTACCCATATCGATTTCATTTGATTATGGAGTTTAGCAGCACACCCAATTTAGGAGTAACAGGTGATGACATATTTATGGGGGAGTCAAATTTATGACGTTTTGGGAAGCTAAAGCTGATGCTGTTGCTGAATTTAGTTCCTAATTGTTTGAAATTACGTGGATATAAACAGATGATCAAACTGTGTACATGTTTATCCATTAAATTTGGGGAGAGTGTACATTAATTTGGGGGCAAATTGCCATGCTTGTGTCATTGCATGGACTTTTTGTAAGGACAGTGTCACAAAATTGAACTGCCGTTTGTGGTCGGTGAAAAGTTCACATTTGTTTTTTCCTGCAAGCAGTATTTACAAAATATAGCTTGGCAACAACAGCCCTAAGCAACGTGGCATCAAGGGGTCCAATACAGTTGTATACCCCCCCCCCCCCCCGGGTAAAAAGTTGTATGAAAGGCATTACAGCTAGTAGGAGCTTTCCAATTTGTGTGATACTGGGCCCTAGTATACAAATTCTTGTTCCAGTCTTGTCAACTTGTCAAGTTAGTCATTCAGTAAACATCATAATAAGATTGATGTTCGAAATATTGACAGATTTGTTAACTTAAAGTGCAATAATCTTCAAAATGCAATAATAGAATCAAAAGATGGGATTTAGGCAAAATATGCTGTAAGTGGTGCTTGCAAATTATGGTAATAAGCATAACTTACACACACGCACACACTTACATCGGGGGGGGGGGGGGAGGGGGGACTAGTACATGTACCTTAGACACACAGTTACAGGGTGATATGACAAAAGGGGAAGGGGCATGTCAGCGCATTGGCAAGCATCCAATATTTTGCTTCTAAATTATCAATAGTCGCTGTCATCATCAGCATCATCACTGAACATCTGTCCAAATCATCTGGAGCAGCATTTCTATTCTCCTTTTATTTTCCATTCATTATGGCATATATTCCTCTGAGAATCCTGAGTCCAGATGTATGTCAGCCTTGGTGTCCACGCTGTTCCTTTTCTTTAGCGTGACTGAATGTCTGTGATGTACTCTAGCATCTTCTACATGTACATGATCCTCCCCACAAGTGAAAGAGCACCATCACTATAAAACCTTTTTTTTTCTATGTACTCATTAAATATTCTGGTCAGTAAGAAAAAAAATAGTATATTTCTTATTTAGTATTTATTTATTTACTTTTATTCATTTATTATTTATTTATTTATTTATTTATTCAAAAAATAATAATTCTTCATTTGTGTATTCATTCATTCATTCATTCAAGTACACATAAAAAAACACCTCCCCTAGCAATGCATAACATGATTGCAAGATGACATACATTACTGACTTAAATGTTTACATGTCAAACTTACAAAAGACAAATCAACATCTTTAATAAATTTCATCATGAAATCTTACATATTAACAGAATAGCATGTGATTGTTGTGAGTATGATCATTGTTACTTCAAGCATGTCGAAAATATTGCTTACTTTATGTAAATAAAAATCTGTACAGTACTCGTCAGTGTATATTAGGTTAATCCTATTACTTTCTGAGACATTTTGGACAGCTTCTTACATGTATTTCTCTTTTTTTCATTGGCATGCTTGTAGCCAACTCTTGACTTCCACTCTCTGTATGTGTTCTGAATATATATTTGTTTATTTTTGAAATATACATTTTAGCTTTACTGACATCCTTTTGGGGTCCCCATTGGTACCTTCCCACCCCACCCTCACTTTATTCAGAGTCATTTCCATTTTTATGCGGACTAGACTGTAGAAAAGAAATATACACAACAGAATGTGAAAGCACATTCCTAGGTCTCCCTTATGTTGATTTCATGTTCATGTAGGAATCGGTGAATAATTTATGGTAAAAAAATATTGTGAAAATGTTTTGGAGGCTATTATCATTCGTCTTATGGCACAGTCATAAAACAAATATTGGCACAATTCACATCCAGTTGATTCCATTTATAAATATGTGGCTCCATATAAATCATTCGAAAAAACTTCCCTGGGTATTTCATATCTGCGATAATGTCAAATGTGGGACACGGGAAAAATAATGGCAGCTGGAGTACATTAGGGCATGTACAAAGTGGTGTAACCACGTAACACGTAAGGTGGGGGGGTGCAATGTATTGTGACTATGGGATCAAGGAATTGTTTGGGAGGTGACTTTGCTGGCATTGGCTCATGCCATGCCTTATGGTGCAAGACAGTTTGAAGACAGAAAGGGCACAAAAATGTTGGGTTCCAGAGGATAGGTGGGGGAGGGGGCAAAGAGGGAGGAGGGAGGTGGAGGGGGGGGGAATATATATCAGAAAGCTTAAGTGCACACCATGAGCACATGTGAGTTGCTTTTGACTGTGGTCCAGGGTGGCAGGGCCTCTCAGCAACTTGTGGGTTTTGGCTGTTAAAATCCCCACATATTGCTTGATTAGAAACTCAAAACAGTCACTCTATTCAAATAAACACTGTAAATATACAACTACATTTTTCATGAACCTGGGTGACTTGGTCCCGGAGTGCACCCACCCTCCACCCCCCACCCACCCCCACTGTGCCTCTGCATGTACATGACAGGCCGTACATACCGACAAAATACGGAAAATTGTGGATGATTAAATAAATGCACTATCAAGGATTATATGATATTTGATCCAGTCAAAAGTAATCAATTCAAATGGGGGAAACCTATCGACAACGGCTTGTATGTGATGAATTTTTAGGTTTTGACTGTGGCCTGATTCTACATGCAGTACGAACCCACGCATTTGAGAACTAAAATGAGTTAATGTCTATGTTACTTTAATCATTGCCAAAATCAATTTCCACTTATGACTTTAGTGTTAAATCAATTGAATTGCTCTCAATTCTACTGTGTTCTAATTCAGTGATTTATGTAGTAATGTAGTGGTGATCGACTTTGGATCTGAAAATTTGTATAGGAATATAATGTGTATGTGTCTGTATGTGCATATGTGTGTGTGTTTGTGTGTGTGTGTGTGTGTGTGAGTGTGTGTGTGTGTGTGTGTGTGTGTGTATGTTTGTGTGTGTGTCTGTGTATGTATGTGTGGGTGTGTGCATGCATGCGTGTACGTATGTATGTCTGTCTGTATGTATGTGCCCATATGTGTTTGCATATACACGAGTATGTGTGTACAGTATGTGTGTATGTGTGTGTTGTTGTTTCTCCATTGCATTAGACTTATTGAATCACATTATATATATTTTTTTAGGGGGGGGGGAGAATTTCGGTGTTTATCTTTATCTGCATTATCGCACTCTCTTCTACCATACATTTGTATGTCATTACATGCATCAAATAAGTAAAAGCTCAATAATTTGCATATGTACCATGCCATTTTCATGAAATGGGGTGTCTTTATAGAGCAAAATCTTTTAAGGTTAATAAATATAAGATTTGCTGAAGTACTTCCTGCATTTGATTTGATAAACTTGTTTTCCCTGAACTTTTTTTCGGGGGGGGGGGTGGTGGATGGGGACATATACCAGGCTGAACAACTGCATCTCCCTGTTATTTACAATTCTTTTAATACAACCTGTACACAATTGACATACACTGTAACCCACTGAATGCTACATGATTGTAGGTATAATCAAATACAAAACTTTGGCACTACCTATACCTGTATGTATTATCATTATCATTATCCACTATTAAGTTAAAGTGCATGTGTTAAGAGGATAATTCATACAAACATCTCACAACCAAAGCACCTAACAATGAGCATAAACAGTAAGTTGCTTCATATCAATCTAGGCTTGTAATTTCTCATTTGAAATTTGATCGTGACAAACAGTTTACCTCCACAAGAGATGAGTAAAATAATTTTCATGCTATTCTGTCAGCGTATCTTCAATGTTTCCAACTCTATTGTTCTAATGGAAATTGTAGCAGGATGGCGAACTAGAACAAAGTATTTTAAAGAAAGTGAACAAAAAAAAAGAGGGAAAAAAGTAGTTCTTCAGCATCTGGCACATCAATCAAGTTTTCTGTCAATTTCCTCAGGTCTAATAAGCAATCAGGCCCACAAATATCTTTGGCATTTCAACCTTCGGTTAGACGTAAGGTTCCCGTAATCAGCCGGAAGCCAGAATCGGGGGAGAGTCGATATATGCCTATAGAGTGACACGGCACTGGTCGATCCTTACGCCAA
Source organism: Eucidaris tribuloides (assembly GCA_001188425.1). Lineage (NCBI taxonomy): Eukaryota > Metazoa > Echinodermata > Echinoidea > Cidaroida > Cidaridae > Eucidaris > Eucidaris tribuloides. The sequence goes on from JZLH01S0492530.1 coordinate 24,475, forward strand.
TCAGGACGTGTTAAAAGAGTTTTGTTCCCATGGCGATAATCACAAATACACTCTAGCTGTCGAATTACATCACGGCAAACACGGGACGCGATGGCCACTAATGAAAACGGACTGCTTAAAAGACTTTGCCATGCAACGCTTTTTTCGGCTAATTTCATACAGTAAGCCAATTTACGTGGACAGGACAATGCCAAATTGTCTAATTCAAGCTGAAGGATGAATTAAATGGTGTCCATGTAATGTCTTAACCCTTCTCTGCCTGAAATATATGTTGTGGTTCTGGTTAATATGATTTAAAATGACCATCAAGTCTTAAATCTCAATCTGCAACCTTGTAATGGTCCTTTTAGATTTCATAAGAGTGCATGATTAAAATTAAGATCTGAGATTTTACTGTATCAATCTGTTTTGAGCATGCATATTGAAAAACTAAGTGTAGTTCAGTGACCTCATGTTATGTTGGCATGCTTTTGCTTGTTGGCAGGGGTCCAAGAAGGATTGGATACTGTACAAAGTCTATGGTGCCTACAAAATTCTGAAGAAGCATAAAAAATCAAATATTCACAACTAAATAATCAATATAAAGTGCTGTTTCACCATCCTTTATACTAGAAGGACTTTAACTATCACTGAATCCTGTAACTATCTTGTATGCAGGGCTCGACACTAGCATTGGCCCGCTTGCCCGGGGCAAGTAAAATTTCATGTCGAGCAAGTAAAAAATTCCAAATGTTAAAATTTATTTGCCCGATTAGGCAAGTAAAATTTTGGTCATGAAATGAGCAACAACCTGTCCAAATATGTGAATGAAAGGGGTTATTCAGAGAGGTGAAAATGTGATGTAATAGATAAAATACAGAGAGGGACAAATGAAAAAACTATTACATCGCATGTCCAAATATCTTCCCAAAAACAAAATATGTGCATGCTAACTTTCCTCAATTTTGTGTTTATTGTACTTAATTTTATGACTCTTTAAATTCATAAATCACACCTTTCACAACCTCCAAAAATGAAATTACATATGTCCAATGCTTTAAAAAGGCCCTTTTAGTTTTAAAATTAGTGGGAAATCATTTTTAACTCTTTACACGCGGTATTCGCATCCATGCACTCCCAGCAGCGTGCGGGATTCGCATTTCACGCTCAAACGTAGAAACGATTGTATTTACCCGAATTACACTGATATCCCGGATACTAGCAGTAATCTCTTTGTATTGTTTACATTCCTCAAGTATGGGGGTATTATGTTAGGTTCTTAAGGAACCAGAAAAATCGATAAATACAATTGAGGCTTCGTGATGCAATAGGACAAAGGATTAGTAACAAGTTAACTTTAAAACGAACTGGAAAAGTCAGTTAAAATAGGACGCGCTATTCACTGATAATCTCTTCATTCACTTCTAATTTGGTGATTAATCTCTTTCATGAACTTGTAACGAGTCAGCTTTTTATATATAACTTGTGGTTTACCCTCTTGTATTATTTGAATGGAGTTGTATATTTTCAAACAGGAAACTTAGAATACATGTATGTTGGTTACCATTAGCCATTACTTTACAAAATTCAGATGTATATTTCCAAACACCCTTGATGCATTAAGAAGGTCTGTAAAATGTACTTCAACTTTGCTGCAGGACATTTTTCCTGAAAACGTTGTTGTGCAAAGTTATTGCTACTTGAAGTCAGTTATTGATTTCCTTTCTCGATACTAAGCGCTCTTTGAAATAAACTCAGCATGCACGGGATTCAGGGTCCCGCGCACAAAGAGTTAATGCTTTTGATTGTTTATTTTCGGGCAAGTAAATTTTTCATTAGGGCAAGCAAAAATTAGGAAAAAAAGTTAGTGTGGAGCCCTGTTGTATGTATAGAACAAAGAATTTATCAGTTATCAATATGGGGAAAGTAAATTCAAACCGTTTCAGTGGTAACTTTGTAAGAATTATCACAGTAATTATGTATTGATATACTAACCTCAGGACAATTTTTACAACATGATTTGATTATTATTTTTTGCAATGTTCAATTCCTGCGACGATATCATGAACTCCACCTTGTCACAGCTGTTAGTAAATTAATGTTGTGATACGGCAATATCTTAGCCAACCTAGTTATTGAGTGACCGTATACTGTATATACTGCCATAATGGTATTAATCCCTGGAGATTTGACGTTATTGTTCCTTTCGGTAATGACCCTTTACAGAACAGTCCAAACTCCCCGATACATTTTACGACAAATGACAGTAAAACAATTCCCCGCAAAATGCCCCTGCTATTCTATCGGATAGTTTGTCGGCAACCCTTTGAAGAAGTCGTGAGTTTCAATTTCCAAGTGGCTTATACATTAATAGCCATGCAGATTACCGACAGTCAATCAGTATCTAACCCTTGACGTTCTAACTCAACATCTAGTAGTCATTTCTGATCTTTGATTTTATATGCCTCCTCCTTTTCTGAACCCCACCATTATGTTATTTGCTTCCACAATGCTTTATTCGTTGACTCATCATGTTGTGTCTACACTATGCTGTAATTCTCTCTTTTCGTTAATACGGAGTGTGATACATATTTGCGCAAACGGCTTTCTCTTCCGTCTCGGCTCATAAGCCACAAGGGACGCATATTAATTAAGATTTTAAATTATGTCTGAAGGATATATGTTGTACAAGCAATTGAACAACAAGAGGATGGTGCACAAGAGAAACATACCGCCCTGTAGTATTCATAATAATATCTTTCCATATTTCTGTGTAATAACCTGTTAAATTTTTGCCACTAGCAACTGCAGTCATTCATACTCTTTAATGTATACAACATGGGGATCGTATACTGCTAGGTATCTTAAATTGTGTTATGTTTACAGGTAACCAAGTAACTATTTGCTGCTGTTAAAGTTATCACAGTGATGAGCCCAATCAGACATATTTAAGCCGGTGACCTTTGACCTTTGAGCCCAAATCTAATTAACGTTTATTGTGCCCATTAATAATACTTCACCCAAAAACAAAATCTACAGGCCGTTCTCAAGTTATCATCTGGTAACAAACCAAATCAGCACATATTTTTAGGCTCGGTGACCTTTGACCTGTGACTTTCAGCTCAAAATCTAATCAGTTTATTGCGTGGCCTTATAATAAATACTTCACCCAGTTTCATCACAAATCCGACCAGCCGCTCTCAAAGTTATCGTCGTAACGTACCAAACTCAGACATATTAAGGTCCGGTGTACCTTCGACCTTTTGACCTTGAGACTCCAAAATCTAATCAGTCATTGGTGCCCTAATACATTACTTCACCACACGTTACATGAAATCAACTGCCGTTCTCAAGTTATCGCGGTACGAGCCCAAATCAGACATATTTAAGGCCGGTTGCACCTTTGACCTTTGACCTTCAGCCCCAAAATCTAATCCGTTCTATTGTGCCTCATAATAATACTATCACCCAGTTACATGACAATCGACCAAGCCGTCTAAGTTATCGCCGTAACGAGCCAATCAGACATAGTTAAGGCCGCGGTGAACTCTTGACCTTTGACCTTTCAGCCCCAAACTAATCAGTTCATTGGGCCTCATAATACATACTTCACCCAATGACATGACAACCGACCAGCCGCTCTCAAGTTATATCGCGGCGGTAACGCGCCAATCAGACATATTCTAAGGCCGCGGACCTTGAGCTCCAAATCTAATCTCTATTGGTGGTCATAGTACATACTTGCCTGTTACATCAAAAATTGATCAGGGCGTTCTCAGTTATGGCGCGTAACGACCCAAAATCAGACATATTTAAGCCGGTGACCTTTGACCTTTGACCTTTTCAGCCAAAATCTATCAGTTCATTGGTCCTCAATAATACATCTTCACCAAGTACATCCAATCCGACCAGCACTCTCAAGTTTATCGTGGTAACGACCCAATCAGACATATTAAGGCCGTGACGTTGACGCTTTGACCTTTCAGCTCCAATCTAATCAGTTCATTGGTGGCTCATAGTAATACTTGGTCTAGTTACATCAAAATTCGATCAGGGCGTTCTCAAGTTAACGCGGGTAATGAGGCCCAAATCAGACATATTTAAGCTCGGTGACCTTTGACCTTTGCTTTCAGCCCAAAGATCTAATCAGTTCATTGTGCCTCATCCGATAATACTTCACCCGGGCCAAGTTTCATACAATCCCCAGCCGCGTCTCCAAGTTATCCGCGTTAACGAGCCCAAATCAGACATATTAAAGGTCGGTGACCTTCGGGACCTTTTGACCTTTGAACTCCAAAATCTAATCAGTATCATTGGTGCCCATAATACAACTTCACGCCACGTTACATGAAAATTCAACTGGCCGGTTCTCAAGTTATCGCGGTAACGAGCCAAATAGACAATTAAGGCCCGGTGACTTTGACCTTTGACCTTTCAGCCCAACAATCTTAATCAGTTCATTGGTGGCCTCATAATACATACTTCACCCAGTACATGACATCCACCAGCCGCTCTCATTATCCGCGTAAGACGAGGCCCAAATCAGACATATTTAGGCCCGGTACCTTTGACCTTGACCTTCTCACCCAAAATCTAATCAGTTCATGTGGGGCCATCATTAATACATACTTCACTCCAAGTTACATACATCGGCCAGCCGCTCTCAAGTTATGGGTAACGAGCCCAAATCAGGACATATCTAAGGCCGGTGACCTTTTGAGCTCCAAAATCAATCAGTTCATTGGTGGCTCATAGTACATACTTGTCGCTAGTTACATCAAAATTTGATTCAGTGGGTTCTCCAAGTTATCCGGTAACGAGCCCAAATCAGACATATAAGGCCCGTGACCTTTGCCTTAGCCTTCTCAGCGCCCAAAATCTAATCAGTTTCATGGTGCCGTCATAATACATACTGTCCACCAAGTTAATCACAATCCGACAGCCACTTCTCAAGTTCTCGTGCGTAACGAGCCCAAATCAGACATATTAAGGGCCGGTGACCTTTGACCTTTGACCTTTCAGCTCCAAAAATCTAATCAGTTCATTGTGTGCTCATAGTGACATACTTGGTCCTAGTTACATCAAAATTCGATCAGGGCGTTTCTAGTTTATCGCGTAATGCCCAAATCAGACATATTTAGCCTCGGTGACCTTTGACCTTTGACCTTCAGCCCAAAATCAATCAGTTCATTGGTGCCCATAATACATACTTCACCCAAATTACATGACAATCGCGACCTCCTTCAGTTATCGCGTAACGAGCCCAAACAGACATATTTAAGGCCCGGTGACCTTTGACTTTGACCTTCAGCTCCAAAATTCTAATCAGTTCATATGGTGCTCATAGTACAACTTGGTCCTTAGTTACTCAAAATCCGATCGGGGTTCTCAGTTATCGGGCGGTACGAGATCCGAACGGAGGACGGACTAACCCGAACATGATGCCTTCCGGCAACTTCGTTGGCGGAGGCATAAAAATCA
>JZLH01S0492585.1:0-14170 GCA_001188425.1 Eucidaris tribuloides
ATCTAGTAAGTTTTGAATGCCGTCAGTATAGTTATGCTCACTGATGACTTAGTATGGTTTACTAATGGTGCGAGTCTGTTTTCGTATAGGTCGTCCGTTATTACGGTTTCCTCAATTCCATTGTCTTCGTAAATGATTTGGCGAAATTTTTCCAGGAGTACAGGTAGGGATATCGTTTCAAATTAAATGGAACATGATATGAATGAGTGAATGAATAAGTAAATAAATAAATAAAAAAATAAAAATAATATAGATATTGATAATAAATAATATTGATAAAGTAAATAACGAATAATGAGATAATACTATTGTACATTATAATCTTTATGATGATTGGATTGAAATAACATGATTCTGAAAGATTGTGTTTTCTTTAAACAAATTAAAGATTAACGTTTTTACTAACAAAACTTTGTATTTTTTTGGGGCATTTTTTCGTTTTTTATAAGGGTAGTTTTGTCCCGTTTTTTTTATGATGACGTTTCTGCGTTTGTAAGCTCTGGACGGTGGGTACCCTGTTACTCCTCACTTCCGAACGGAGGCTATGTCGGCGTCACTTTTTGGCTAGTATTTGGCTTTGGCTTAGGTGGTGGGTTTCCTGCGTCACCTACCGAGAGTACAACGAGAAGAAGAAGACAACGCAGCGCGGCATTCCGCTGACAGCCCCACGCGATGCGCAGTTCGAGTCGGGATCCTCCCGCCGGGAGCGATGAGAAAAGGAGTAGGTAGAACGAGATTTTTTTATGGAGGGGGGAGTGGGGGCATAGGTACCTATGGGGACAGAGTGCCCGCACCCGAGAGGAAGGATGCCCCCCCCTTTTTTGCTTGCAACTGATCTGGGAGGGGAACATGGCCAAAGGACCCCCTGCAGAGAAATGTGACCACTAGAAATTGAGTCCCCCCCAAAAAAAGGGTAAGTGTAATAATTATATCAAATACCCCCCGCGCATATCGCTGTTTTCTGGGATTGCTGGGATACTTTTGAGTCTGGCGCGGAACTGGAAAAAAAATTATCGTCAAAAAGTGGAAGCGTAACCTGAAAATCCTCTCAACCCCAATTAATTACAACATTCTATTTAAAATGTAACAATGGCAAAAAAAATAATGAGCCTATCAATTTAAGAATCGAGGGGGGGGGGACTTCCCCAGAAAAAAAAACAGGGGCATGCCCCCCCCCCCGATCGCCGCATTTTCGGGTGTTGGTAAAAGTTAAAAAATATCAACTTGCAATGCTGATGATATTATGAAGCTGGAGAGCGACCGTTACACTATAGCATTCTTAGTTCATCGACGATCAGGTAAGCCGCAATACATTACCTTATCTTAATCAATTGAACATTTGGACATAAGATTAATGCCATACCAGAATTAAATTCATTGAGTGGGACATTCTTTCTTTGTCCAAAAATTTAATATGTTCAGTGGGTTTTTAACATAATTATATGATGTTTGTATTCGTTTGATTTGGCCTCATCCAGTAAATTATATTTTACCGATGTTGTTTCTGAATCATCTAGTTTTTAATATGGTTATTGAATTTTTATTGCGTCATGTTTCATGGGCTTAATGCATTAAATCTGCAGGTCCATAATGCTTATGGTACAATTTGTATAGTTAGTTTCGATGATTCATGCCCCATGCACGTAGGTTGAAATTAGAGTTGGAATCTGTATATTTTGACTCAATCAGAGTCTTAATGGTACTATATTGCACCTATGGTTTTTGTTCTGTTTTAGGCTAGTATTCTAATGGTTTATTTTCTTCTATATACAGGGTACTTATACAATTTTATTTTTTACATCGAAGAGGTTTTCCTGCTTTAAATATGCTGTAATAGTTGTATCCAGTTTCTAAAACGGTGGGGTAGAATTTACTTTGCGTAATATCAGTTTACTAAACGTGGGTAGATTTACGTTGGGGGCAATATCAGTTACTAAACGGTGTACTTTTTACTTGCGTAAAATTTCAAACTGGTTCGAATGTGTTATTCTCAACAGTGTCGTGCAATTTTTAACACATTTAAATGGGGTTGGTGGCATCATATTGTGTTTCGTGTAATTGTTGTTGATTTAATATTGAAGGGTTATTAATATAATAATTTTAAGGGCAGCTGGCTAATTGTTAAGTGATATTATTGAAGTGTGGTATGTAAATATACTCTCAAGTTTGGAAATATGGACTTTGATCGGATTATTTCTCCCTTGTATAAAGGGCGTGGCTTGGGGGTGCACTGGGTGCAGTGCACCCCCCCCGCAGAGCCATAGGCGTTCACCCTATAGCAAACGAAATTTTGACCTCTTTTTTTTTGCTTTCAAGCCTGATTTTCTCATTTAGTTCCCTCTAAGAGATGTTGCACCGTCCCTGTTCACCTCCCGAGATCGTGCCTCCCATGGCCAACCAGCCTACGCCTTTATAGTTATTTACCCGCAGCTTGATACCATCAAACGAGTATTTATTTTCTGTTAATGATACACTTTTGTTATGATTATTCGAATCAGAAAGGGTCGTATTTAAATGTGGGATAAGTGTAAATTGAAAGCTGCAAGTTACGTGTGGTTCATGAAGAGCAACATGTTGTTGTTATGGATTATGTTTTTTTGTTTTCATAGTTTCATACTGGTAGCGATGAATGTCAATTTTCAAAGGGCCGCTTTGAGGGCAAATGTAAAAAAAATAAAAAAACATTAGGGCATACACTGCGAAAACCCGCGATTTTCTGCATTTTGAAATATTCAGGGAGGGGGCGACGAGCCCCGGCACATGCTCTGCATGAACTTGAAACGACATATTACACATTAATAGGTTGCCTCATCTGACCATCCTTAATTTAAAGGTATTGGCTAATCATTTTCCAGAGTTAAAAAATCTGAGTCTACTGATTCACTTTGCTACCTTGTCTCTTGATAGGTTTAAGAATGGCGCCCTGAAAAATTGTTTTCAAAATGATTATTTAGTTGCTTTTTAAAAGTGATCGTAGTGATCGGATTACCTGCCCATTCAGTGTTGTATGTCTCGAGGCCGCTCAGAGGCCAAAATTCTTGGCCTTGCTCGTCTTTGACCTCGGAGAATCCTTCGGCTCGTCTTGGCACTTGGGTCAATCCTCGGAATCCCGGGGCGAGGCCGGGCGGGCCCGGTAAAAATTTAGGGTATAATGCATACACTATTTACGAGTGTTAAAGTGTCACGGATTTCCAATCTGCCCTTGACTATATTTGGGATGTTTGCCTTCCCAGTGTATTTTAGAAGGTGGAAATCGAATAGGCCTGCTGTTTTAATTGTTTTTAATAGACTTTGAAGAGGCACGGAATCTACGCTAAAGTTCTGTCGCGATATTTGCACTGTTGGAAAATGTGATCTGATGAGATGAAACGTAGCTGCCACTCAAATTTTGATTTCCCCTCGCCGCATGCGTATTTTCCCCTCGGCACAATTTCCCCACGCTAATTCACCATTTTTCCATACGACCTCTGATGTTTTCTCCTACAACAATTGACTTTTTGCCTTCGAGGTATTGTTTCCCCTAAAATACTTTTAGAATGCAAAGTATGATCAATTTCTTCGCGGAGATGGAGGAAATGGACGATGTATCGGATTTCCTTGGGAAATTATGAATATTTCCTGATTTGTTCAAACCCCGTATCCCTACAAGATCATTCAGAACCAACATTCGCGCTACGGAGGTCAGTTTCCCGTAGGATGTCCTACAACCTACGAATGGCCAAATCCCTTCGGTAGGGGATTTCCCTAGAGTGGCAGATTGGAGTGAAATGAATTGTATGGATGCCGCCCTAGTAGCAGAGTTTGTGAATTTGTAAAAGTTGTCGAGATGAATCGGAGAAAATTGCAGAAATTTTTCCGAAAAAAATACATGATTCCAATTTTCAACTTTTACTGAAATTTCGCAAAAATCTGTGAATTTTTGGCGAGAATGTGTCTGCAGAGCCCCATAAGTTGCGATATCTCTGATGAACAATGGACCACGCGTACGGAGCAGTGGCGATCTATGATCTAGCAGTGCTGAAGGGTGAAAGTGCATGTGATTCATCGCTGTTGTGGGATATTTAGTATGTCTGCCTAAAATAAAAAAATTGGCTCTATTTATTCATAACAGATTTTTTGTTTTGTATAGCCTCACTTTGCGTGTGTATGTGCATACTAGCGGGCCTGCTTGTGTTGTGCATGCTGTGTGCATATGTAGGTTTTCTGCTAAAACATGACAATGGGACTATTGTTATGATACAATTTTCTTTGTCTTGTCAGTGTGTCAACAGTGAGGTGACTATAAAGGGTGCAGAAAGAATGCTACGATATGATCACTAATTTTCACCATTATCGGCCAAATTTTAATTTATTTTTATTTCATGATTGAACTTACTTTTTCCAATAATGATACAGATAATTGTTTTGAGTAAGCGTTTTTGATTTGGGGCATTTTTGGAGGCAATGCAATTTCCAATTTGCTTTTTCAAGCAGCGGCGCGTATCGGAGCGCCGAGATATTCTGGCGTCTCAGCTTGCCATACGGTCACCGCTTCTCGCGATTGCAAAGGCTGGAATGCTCGCTTTTTAGGGACACATGTGAGCTTGTTCTCTTTTCGTGGTTTGTCCGGTTATGCCAGTGGACGCCCAGAATATCTCGGCGTTCGATGACGACGTGTGGTGAAAATTGCAATTTGGGAAATTGATTGCCTCGAAAAATGGCCCTGCATCGCAAAAGCCTTTACTCAAATCATGTTCTGTGGTATCATGTTATTTGGAAAAAGAATGTTCTAACACGAATAAAATATGAATTTTGCGATAATGAGAAGAAATCGGGACATACTCGTATAGCATTCTTTCTGGGCACCGTGTTAGGGCTGGTGTTGGTTTTCAATAGGCATAGTCATCATTGATAGACAGTTCCAAGTTCACAAATTGGAGGAGAGTCAGTAGGTGTCTATGAATATTTGTATGGTGTGTTGTACGAAGAGTTGAGGGGTCATACATGGATTAAACATAAGTATCAACAAATGGAACCTCGTTAGAGAACTGAAATTGACATATTTTCTTTTTGAGATTGTGCTTTGATCCTGCTTGCCATAATGTCTGGCGTCGGCCGGCTCGGCCCCAAAATAGTGGCCTCGGTCCGCCTCGGGCCTCTCCGGCCGTTGGCCTCGTCCTTGTCCGTTGCGGAAGTCCTTGGCGCTCGTCTCGTCTCGGCCTTTTAAGACCGGCCTTGGCTTCGGTCCCTTGACCTCTGAAGAAATCTTGGCTCGTCCTTGACTCGTGCGGCGGCTCGGATAACACTGACTTTTCTCCAGTTAGATTACTGTGTGTCACCTCGCTATTTAAATTCGCCGGTTTCATTGTTTTAGTTATTCATGACTTGCCTTGCGGCAGTCTAATTTCAACGTTTGTATTTTGGGTGTTTATTTTCCATTGAACACTACTTGTGTCCAGATTCAAATTTGACATTTTTTTATTGAGCTCCACAAATGTTAGGCTATCGTTGTGTTTTAGCAAGTGTTTTGTAGTTTTGGTGCGCGATGTATATTTTTGTCTGTTTGTCTTTGAATGATTGTGCGTTTGTTACGAGGAATCGTTTCATCATTATACAATTAAATGGAATTTATTGACACAGTTTATGCAAACCGATGACTGAATAGAATTGTATTCGACCTTAGCACAACACATTCAATAAGGTGATATACATGCTATTCAAAATTATACTTACAATATAGACTAATAGTTAACGTTAAAATTACAATGGATACGGCTGGCAGTAGGCAAGATTAAATTACCTAATTGTAGAGTTTACAGTTTCGTGGGGGACTGGTACATTAAGCTCAAAGTATATTGGTATAGATTTTAAGTCGCTTTGGTTATCATGGATACTGCGTGGTGGTGCCATAGTATATGTACAAAGGAGCTGGTTACAGGGGTATGCCGTTCGTTTAGTGGAATATACCCGTAAGTGGTTGCGCTGCTCTTATTAGCGGCGACCTCTAGAATCAATCACCGAAAAAAATATATATAGTAGGCTAATTCTTAAAAAAACATAGAAATTAGCATTCTCTTGAGCGATATCGATTAATATAATAGAATTATGTGTGATGATGATGATGTGATGTGATGATGTGTATGATGATGTGTGATGATAATTTTCTCTGATTAAGGTGGAAATGTGTCACTCTTTTGCGAGTGTAGTTTTAAAGAGGAATTTAGAGTGGGATTTGGAATGAAAATATGTGGCTTTTCACTCATTTTGAAGTGCTCATTGAAATCTCGAGTGAGCCTGAGTCACTTGAGATAAGTGACTAAGCATTTTCATTCAACTTACACTCTTAAGTGCATTATTCACTCTTTTTTAAATTCATCCTCTATATGTTGAACATTTTTCACTCGTTCTTATAATATAGTAAGTCAAAAATGACACTTATTAGCGCTATCAATATATGTTAAAATGTTATGATTTACTTTATAGCTCTCCAGATATGAATTACATTACATTACACTATCTTTGATTTTATTATTCGAGCTGTGTTTACAAGTACCCAATCTTTAATCAGTCTGTGAGTATATTCGGCTATTGACACCTGACACAGTCAATTAATTGTCAACTACAATTGTTTCCATAAACGAAACAGCTACTAGGTCGTCTGCCGACATTTCCTGTATATATTTTTCGGATTATGGTTTTTGCAATTAACATGGACTACTTCGCTCTAATTTCATGGAAATTATTGTGCCAATGTCTTTGATCTTATTTTTGGCAGTTGCTTGTTTAGTTTATTTCTATCTTTATTCACCTCTTGATAAGGATTGTGATTTTTCCTGGAGATTTGATATGATAATTAAAAAATATCATGATATGATGATGATATGAATGAATGATATGAATGAATGAATAGAATAATACTAAATAAATAAAAATATATAAAAAAATAATAAATATGAATAATAATAAATAAATATAATATATAATGATATAGCTGAACTGACTGGTGGACTGATGAATATGATGAACGAATGAAGATGGATAAATGACTGATAAAACTAATAATAATGAACAATAATGAATGAAAAATGAAGATGATGATGATCTGAATGAATGGTGATAAGTAATGAATATAAAACTGAATGATAGGCTAAATAATGATAGATACGAAAAGAAAAAAAAACTTGAGTTCCTGGAATCCGATGCATTTCTCTGTTTTTTCTTTCATTTGCACAGGACACGCTCTATACTATAGCCAGGATTCAGTTGGTCCTTGGTTGATTTCGCTTTTGTTTATCTTAATATATGTATTTGCAGACATTGGACCGTACCGGTCATGGATGTCACTCGTAGGCGGGAAAATCCCCTAACCGTTTTTGGCATGCGTGGCGGGTAGGCGGTTACTAGGGGATAACATGGCTCGTAGGGAGACGTAGTGTGGGATTTGATGATTTGTAGAGGGATGCGGCGCAAATCTAGGGGGGGGGGGCGCTGGTCCCCCCACGCATTTGAAGGTGGGGGACAATGTCGGGAACAATATTCAATGTCCCCCACGAATTTAAATACCTGTGTGTATACTTCTAATTTAATAAGTCTGTGGCTTGTTTGGTTTTTCACAATACTTCCTTTTCCGTATTTCATAATAGTCCCATATTTTTATTGGTCTGGTATTTTAATGTCAATTTTCGGCGCGCTTCGCGCGCAAGATTCCAATATAGGATAACTATTTTTCGCGTGCAAGGCCGAATCATGTGTGCATATATCAAATTTTAATGTCTTGTGGTTGTTTTTTCTTCCACCTACATTTTTTTTTATATATTAGTCAATATTTCATTGGCCTGGAACCAGTCAAATTTTCGCGCGCTCCGGCAAAAGTTGCTTTAGCTGTAATATTTTCGGCGCAGCGCCGCAAAGTTAATATTGTGTATAGTTTATTGGTTTTGTGTGGCCTCGCGCTAGTTTTTTTAATATTCTTGCATTACTTGTAATGATTTTTCAGTTGTCATTTTTTTCTTGGGGGGGGGGGTGGGGGGTGGGCAAGCAAGAAGTTGTCAAAAATTTCGGCGCGTCCTGGCGAATTGTTACGGTATTACATGTATGTCATTAGGAATTTTTTTCGTGGTGGCCAAAGTGAAATGATTCGTTGTGTAACGTATACTTGGTTCTAGTTAATACTTTCAACTTGTCCTTTCTCTTCTTTTTTTTTGGGGGGGGGGGGCGGCATATATTGGCCCTATTGTATATTTAGAGCGTGGGTTGTCCTATTTTCGGCGCGCCTCGCGCGGCAAATTACAATGTTAGGCTCGGCAAGCGCGCCGAATTTTGGCATTTGTAGCGCTTACGCTGTTATTTAAATATATAATTTTTCAATTTGTCAGGTTTTTGGGGAGGGCGACCAACAATTGGATGCCCAGTATTCATTGGCATGTGTAAATGGTCAATTTCCGGTCGCGCTCCCATGCCGCGAAATAACAAGTTGACATAACTAGCATGCAAATGGTTATTGTTTACGTTTATTGGTTTGTAGTGCTTTTGCGCTTTTTTTAACTATCTTGCATTACGTTGCTAGATTTTTCAATTTGTCATTTTTGTTTGGGGGGGGGGGGGGGGGGCAAAGCAAGATGTATCAAAATTTTCGGCGGCTCGCGCGAATTGCAGTAATAAAATATACGGTATATTTTTCACACAGCCACTTCACGATATATCTACACAGGGGTGATCCCTTCCCCAAAACCCCACATCCAAAAAAAAGTTTTCGTTAAATATTATTTATAAACTGAAGTAATCTACAACACTTGATTATGATGAGAAATAGATATACAATTTTAATATGTATTTTACCTATGCGACCCGTCTTTTCGAGGTATTGTTGAAGTTACCTGCGTGGAGAGGGTTATCAGCTCCACACGCCTCCCCTCTCCGGTTGATATGTCTCTCGAACAAGAAACAACTTGAAGTTTTCACAAATTGTGCTGTATTTTTTTGAAACCTGAGCTACATCCCTAAAAATTTCAATAAATATAAACCTAGTAAATTGTTTTACATGTTTTACTACGTATATTTTTTCTCAAAGTTCCTACCTGGCAGAGGCGATTCCCTTCTACACATTGCCCCGCCTCGGTGCATGTCGCCCTTGCAGGTATGACTACCATCCCTCAACTCTTTAAATGTGGGCAAACTACTTGTCCACACAACAATTGGTTGAATATCCAATTTGGGTAGTTTTCAACCAAATGTGTGTCTTGGATGAGAACTACCAGTATGGTTTAAAATTCCGGAGTTGGATAAATTTTTAACCATTGTTGATTGTTTGCCCATTTAGAGTGTAATGTTGCTCACAAAAGTATACCAGTGAAAAAATGTATGTTTACGATGCCTAGAATACGGTCTTTTTCCGATGAGATTTTCAAATTCTGCGTGGGAGGGTATCCCCCTCCCAACCTCCGCGCTAATTGGATTCGCTCCTGCCCCACTAGTATGACTACCCAATCCATAATCTTGCTAAATATACCAGTGAATATGTTTTACTAGTATCCTAGACACGTCTTTTCTATGCATACTTTCAAACGGTTCGTGGGGAACACATAGCGGGTATCACCTCTCTCGCGGATGACTACTTAATTAAGTTTCATATATTTCGTTTATTCTCTTTGAAAACCTGTCTATCTTTATAAAGTATACGTTTAAAATATGTATTCACCACGCATAGAATCACGTCTTTTTTGTGCGTATTTTCAAAAGTTTCCCGCCGTGGGAGGGGATATCCAACTCCCACGGCCCACCCTCCCTCTTCAAAATGGTCTAGTGACGCCCCTGGCTAGAGTCGTGAACTTTAGGGGGCTTTACCTCTTGATCCCCGACAAGACTTATCATTATGTTTTAAAATGAGCTGCTATACAGTGCAAGTGCTACTAATTTGGAAAATGAAGCAGTTTTATAAT
Organism: Eucidaris tribuloides; assembly: GCA_001188425.1. Classification (NCBI taxonomy): domain Eukaryota; kingdom Metazoa; phylum Echinodermata; class Echinoidea; order Cidaroida; family Cidaridae; genus Eucidaris; species Eucidaris tribuloides. The sequence goes on from JZLH01S0492585.1 coordinate 9,918, forward strand.
TATTATTGACTGTCCATTTAAAAAAAAATGTGTCATCCAGAGTGTCCAAAATACGGCGCCCTAGAACCCCCGCCCGGGGCTTTCGCCCCGGGACTCTACCAGGGGCCCTACGGCGGGCCCCTGGACCCCACCCCAAATAAGCAATATTTCCAGGTGCCTGCCTGTGATGTCCCCCCCCCCACACATTTGAAAATGGATTTGCGCGCCTGGCTACCAGGGGCGTCCATCTATGTTTCGGATTGAAGGGGGGGGGGGACAAAAGCGAAAAACTTTCCGCCGAATTTTCGGCGTGTTCTTGGGTGCGCCAAATTGTAATACAGAGTTTTTTTCGCGCAAAGCGCGCATAAACATTGACAAATTTGTATGCTTTTTAAACCACATATTTGCAATTATGATTTTTTCAAGTTGTCTAAATTATTGGGGGTGGGGAGGGGGAAATCGATATGTTTGCCCCCAATATTTTCATTGGAGGGGCGATCACCCCCCCCCCCCAAGCAACGCGTTTGCCTGCTACAAATTCATATTGCAAATTTTGGACCTGCAGAAGTGCTCTAATTAAGACGGAGCGGTTTTTAATAATTGTTGACTGCCCATTACATAAAAAAGAAAAAAATGCGTCGGCAGAGCGTCAAAATAGGTTCCTTAAACAGGTAGAATTCGTCAGCTGGACCCCCTGGTCCCCATCCCAAATGAACGAGATATTCTCGGCTTCCAGAAATTGTGTCCCCCCCCACGTTTCAAAATGGATTTGCGCCCATGCTCCCCTCCCCCCCCCACACTTGAGAAATTCTAAATAGCCTAAAAATGTTCAGCCAGTTGACCAAAATGTCCACTGGACCGTAGTTAAAACAAACAAATAAACAAACATTTAATTAATAAGGCCGAACTAAAAACTAAACCGGGTTCACGCCGGGAAAGGAATCGCTGATCCAGGACTTACAGTCCCATTCCCTATGTTCTCAGCCATTAACTCGTGAGATGGGGGCCTACTGTTGGTAAAATAATCAATGCCTACTGTACTAAAACCACACATTACTTGCAGTACAGTGTGTCTCAAAAATAATTGTGCAAAAAGTCAAAAGCGCCCTCTTTGGGAAGAAGAGAAACATTTTTGTGACGTGATGCTTACATCATCATCAAAGGCATAGTCTTAGCTTTCAAATGCCGTTTGTTCTGTTCAGTTGTTCGTTTTAATCCTGAGATATGTTGAGTTAACAATGAAAAGGTAAATTCACAATGTGCCACTTTTACTACAGTCAATGATAGCATCAGACCCTCATCCCGTAAAAGTGCATTTCCACCCTTTTGTTGTTTACATGATATCTCAAGATCAAAACAAGCAATTTGAACAGAATAAACAGCATTTGGAAGTTAAGACTTTGCCCTTGACGTTGACGTAAACATGTGTCACAGCAGTATATTCTAAATGTCAAAGAGGGCACTTTTTCTTTTACAATTTTGATACGTACTGCAGCATTTATCAAAAAATTGTACAAGTAAAAAGCGCCCTCTTTGGCAATTAGAAAATATTCTTGTGATATGATGCTTGCGTCATCGCCAAAGGCAAAGTCTCAGCTTCCAAATGTCATTTGTTTTGTTCAATTTGCTTGTTTTGATCTCGAGATATCGTGTTAACAACAAAAAGGTGGAATCACAATTGTTTCAATTTTACAAGGGACTGCAGTAAAAGTGGCACAATTGTGATTTTACCCTTTCTGATTTAAATAAATATATCTCAAGATTAAAATAAGGAAATTGAACAAAACTAACGTTATTTGAAAGCTAAGACTATGCTTTTGACGGTAATGTCAGAAGAGTATTTTGTAATTGCCAAAGAGGGCGGTTTTCACGTGCACATTTTTTTTTAGACACACTGTATATGTCAAATAATAAAAACTAATAAATAATTGTTAAATGATCCTGTTTAAAACAAATTTTTCGGTAAAAATAATTTTAAAAAATCCTATAACACAAGGATATAACCAAGACATTTTACTTTGTTTTCTTCGTTCTTAATTTTTGAAGTTATTATTATTTTGTTAATAAATATTCTATCATTTATTAGTGAGGGACAATTTTCCCAGAAATAATTGGGTGAATGCAGAGAGTTCGATGAACTCAGCAGTGAAAGTTTGAGAAATTACGGATTATCCACTCAAGAGTGAAAATTTGTCTAAGTTTGATGTGATTCTTGTATGGTACACCCTCTGTTGACAATTTTGCAATAGCTGTGATGTCACATCGAGCATTATCATCGATTTGTGTCGCTAGACAATATCCTGTCCAAATCCGAGCCCCCCCCCTTTTTTAAAGACATTGTTAACAATGTTTCCAATTAGTTAATCAATCTGACCCTCCTCGTGCTTAGTTCTCCGATAAAGTCTAAAAAAGAAGTCCTGACAAGATTACAGTTCAAAATGATCATTATTCATTAATAACCGGAGGGCCGAACCCCAAAAAGTGGCTTACTTTTTGAGTTCGTTTCACCCCCTGTACAAACTAAGTAGACCATGTTTATTTTCAAGCTTATAGTATAACAAACAATATTCAAGAGGTCTACCTCAAAAAATTTGTTGCGAACACCTCCAAATCCAAGATGGCGTCCAAGATGGCCGCCATTTTGATAAATGTTCAAGTTTTTAAGATAAAATTTGTTTGAAAGGTCCAATCCGTAAAAATGTGGTGTCATTTTAAAGCAAATTACATTTCCTACAATTTGATACCACACTTAACACCTTTTAGGTTGACTTTCATTGTGATTTTTTGGTCAAAACCTTGTTTTTTGACATTTTTTCCCAAAAATCTGAAATATTAGGAATGCATATTTTCTCATAAATCAAGATTTCATGAAAAACATGATGCCATACTTTTCCAGAATTTGCCCAAATGTGTGAACAACATTTTGTGAAAATTAGAAGTTAATTCCTATTTTTGATCAAAAGTTATAAGGTCACAATCCTGATAACGTCATATTTACTTTTGAAGCAGTTTTGGCAGTACATGTGTTATGTACTAGTCTCGATTCCAGACCCTGCCACTTTTTCTCCCTATACGTAGCAGTGCTGGTGCAAAGCACCCATACCATGTGACCTCAGTTTGCAGGTTTATTCCTAGAGACTAATGTGAGTCAAAGCAGTTGACTGAGGATAACACTTTCCTTATCAATATAGGATAGGTTTATCTAAAGGTCTAGAAGCCAGACTAGTCAGTACATTGAATTCCCATAGACTACATGTGTTATGGTAAGCGGCGAGAGGCCAAAAAGCGGCTTATTTAAGGAGTTTAATCCCCCCGACTGGATTATGGCTAGATTATACCTTATTTTAAAGTAAATTTTCTGAATTTCTCAAAATTGAGCATATTATTTGCCGTAACGTGTAGCATCACCATGGAAACCAGCTTTGAATAGACCACGCCCCCTTTTTGTACCAAAAACACAAAATTCTACACTATGATAATTATGTAATTTCATCGTTTTGGTTATTAATGTACCATTTTGGGGTATGAAACCACTGTTTATGTAAAGATGGAAATGTCCTGGATAACCAAGCATAAAATATTTATCTAGTCTTGTTGCCAAGCAACATCATTTTCCCTAGCAACCATTTCAGCTCATGCACAAATGGGTGAATTTCCATTTTGATTGAGATTTTCTGTTTGTAACTAATAAACTAATAACATAATAAAACAATACTAAATACCTTTCATTACTACAATATCATTGATTTGATACTTGAGTGATGTCAGAGTTGGATTATAACCATAGCTACCGCAACATATTACGAAGAAATTTGTTATACTACACTAAAATTAACCTTTCACACCTTAAAAAATGTAATTTTTATGGCATCATTACTTAGGAGTCAGGACCGAGCTGTATTAGTCATTTAATGACTTCAGGGTTGAGAAAAAGCTCAATATTATACTGATAATGACAAAGTATGCATCAATTTTTAAACCTTACAAAATCCATAGCAACCTGAAGTATTCTTATGTTTAGATGTATACCACATGGTTGCCTAGCAACAAAAGTTTGTCTAGCAACAACACTTTTCTGGTATTTTGTGTTATACATGTACCACTTGAGATAACTGGATTTAATTAGATTTTTTTTCTTTGGGGGGTATGAAAGTCTTATCCTATCTAGAATTTTGTGCTGAATCCGATGAAAGCATTCTAATTGGCCCCATTCATGACCTTTATAGAGTTTGAGCCACATTGAGGCAAAAACAAATAATTCCTTTTGGTAAGAT
>JZLH01S0492696.1:15783-26709 GCA_001188425.1 Eucidaris tribuloides
GGTTTGGAATTATACCAGTAACACAAGAAGAGGGAGAGGCAGTAATTTTGTCAGCAATATTTTAGATTACCCACTCCCCTCAATTGGTGTTTGATGTCACCCATTAGTTGAATGAAATCACCCATATTCAGGACATTTATATGGAGTTTGGGATTATACTAATAACAGAATTGGGAGGAGCAGGAAAGAGAAATAATTGATCTGTAAATTTATATCGTCCCAGGCATGGTAGTTTCCATTGCCATGAGGTTTCTTGTTTATCTTCTCAACCTCTTTTCTTTTTGTTATAGAAGTGATAGGATTTTTTGCTTTCATTTCTAGATCTTGGTACAAAAGTTATATACCTTTTAAGAGATGTGGGATTCTGTTTTGTTTGTTTTCTCTTTTGATAATTATGACATTAATAAAAATTATGATTTTATCCTCTCAATTCCAGATGCCCATAAAATGGTTGGCCTTGGAATGCATTCAATTCAGAAGATTCTCGCATAAAAGTGATGTATGGAGTTTTGGTGAGTATTATTTTTAACCCAAACCATCCCCCCCCCCCTTCATAAGAAACAGGAGATAAAAAATGAAGATAATGATGATGATGATGATGATGATGATGACAAATATAATAATAAGAAAATGATATTGATAATAAACAAGAAAATAATGATAATGATGATGTATTGATAGTGATAGTAGTAATGATTATAATTGTAATGATAAAAAATGATGATAATAATATCTAATCTACATAAAATTTCGTGCTTTCTACAGTTGACAAAAATCCATGTTTGCATTCAAACATTCTAATTACCATAAGGTCCATGAGTGAGGGCATTTACAAATGCACAGACACACATCATCACACCCCCACCCCGCCCCTCCCACACACACACATACACACACACAACATGTACACTCTGAAATAACACACACAACTGTTAATGTCCTTTATCTAATTTTTTTTCTGTATTTGTTGCAGGTGTTACTTTGTGGGAGTTAATGACCTTTGGCGGCAAACCCTATGAGGGGGTCAAGGCCAGGGAGGTCCCGGAACTTTTGGAGAGGGGTGAAAGGTTACCCCAGCCGGCTATCTGCACCATTGATATCTACATGTTGATGGTAAAATGTAAGTATTGTAACTGATTAAAATTAGGTTTATCACCCCCACCAAATGAAGTTTGAAGGATGGGGTATATGGGAGTCAATGTATGCCGAGCAATTGGTCAGTTGGTTGCAGAAACTTTGTGGATGAATTACTGTATACGCTGAATATTTCGCAGTGGTTTTATTTTCGCGAATTTTGCGACTTACTGAATATGAAAATATTCACTACCTGACATTTCTGTACAAAGTGAATGCAAATACGATAAAATCGTGAAAATACACTCTTGCAAATTCACCGTTTTGAAGAAAAATCACGAAAATATATAGACGCGAAATATATGGCGTATACAGTACTTTGGTAATCCATAGTTTTTGTCAAGCCACTGAGGTGGAGTGAGATCCCTAGGGATTCTTAGTGGTGTCCGTCTGTCTGTCGACTATCCATATTGGGTATGAAACTAGAATAACTTTCTGACCATTTGCCTGTTTGTAACCAAACTTAGATGGCAGATGCTTTCCAGGGACCACAGTGCAATTTTACCTACATATACATGTTAATGTACAAAGTACTAACACAAAAATTAATATGTGGGACAATGGTAATTGTTAACCCGTTGAAGACTTAGTATGAGTGAACTTGTGTTGGGGTCTATGGAAACACAGTTATGACAGGCTGAATGCCTCCTCGCGGACCGCGGATTCCGCCGATATTCAAAATCTGAAGAAAAAAAAATGTCATGAAAAAAAAATCTGTTTTTTCTTTTAACTTGTCTTTTAAAGGCTAACCAATCCTACCGACCTGCCGACTTCTCGAGAGAGATCGCAGTGGGTGCATTGAAATTGAAGAACTATTATTGCATGCATGCAGCAGTACCGCACCGCGACCACGGGAGTGTATGCGAAACACGGAACGAACGAATGTGAAGTCATGACTGCATTGGATATTTAAGTTTTACAAGTATTTTGTAGTGTAAGATTTAATTCTTCAACAAAAAAATGAGGACTTGAGGAAAATGACCCCTCATATAAGGACATGTTCCAACAAGAGAATCAATGGTGAATCACTGTGAAGTTACTTGTGCCTTGCCGGACAGTGGCATCTGTGAGTTGTATTTACCTTGAGCTGTCTAACATTACCATCAATACTCATAAAATTTGATCAATATAACTATTATTGACTTTAACTATCTGTGAAGATACAACACATGTTAACGTCTTAATCCAGCAAACTTACCTGTAACTTCATGATATTTCAGATTTTACATCTGAGTGTAGCCGCAGCTACTGCTGTGCAGATCTATGCATAACAAATTAATTTTACTTTTTGATGTTCAAATATGTTAAAACAACCTCTTCAAAACAGTTGAATTTGATTGTAGAATGCATCAAATGGGAGTTTTTCATACCTTAAATTCCAAAATTTTCCTACCGTGGCAGGGGGAACCCCCCTCCCACACCCTCCCCCAGGGGGGCCGCGATCTTTCCTCTTTTTTAGGAATTTCTCTGTCTCATGCCTGGTTATAGTGAAATCAAATCGTCTCCAACAGTTTAAAGGCATTGTATAACAGTGTTTCCAGTTTAAAAAAATCTGAACTGTACATGATTCCCCATGCTACCAGTGTGTCTGATACGGTCTAAAAATGAAGCCCTGAAAAAAATTGCAGTTTAAAATGATCATTAAGTGCTTTAACAAAAGTGAAAATCATTGAGAGACCATTCCCAGCTTTTCCCCATAGACTGCTGTGTTGCAGAATTTCCTATCAGCCGAGATAAAATTAATGTGCCAATTTGTATCTGCACATATTGTACTAGTGACAGCATAACTGTCCAAACTTTTGTTTCTAGGGTGTTAATTTGTCCATTCAAACACTGTCAGATATGTCAGATAGCAAAGTTGGACAATTTTTTAAACAGTGTTATATAGCGTCTTTAATATTGCAAAACAAGTTGACTGTGATGGCAAATTCACCTGTTTAAATCGCCAATCTTAACTGTTTGTAACATTTGAAATGAACTATTCCCATGTTATAATGCAAATGTGATATTCTTTCACATGAAAACCAACAAAATGAGGAACTCTGATGTAGAGCTGGCGATATTTGATCTAATCCTCATTCGATTATCATGGGTAAAATATCGTCGATAACATGATATATTGCCTAAGTTGAAAAACAGATTTGTGATGAATAAGATAAATCTATTTTAGGCTTAAATTGACAGTGTGTCCTGTAGGGCTGTTGTCAAAACAGGGTCAAAACAATGTTGCTTTCTGTAGACCCTCTTATAACTAGATCGGGAGATTCACGGTGCTGATTGTTTATAAATATCATTTTTGGTGTGCAGTGTGATGACCGCGTTGTTATGTTGATAAATGCACTACTGCTCTTGATACCACAAGTTTGATAGCGAACAGCATGGAGGTCTCTCTTTTATTCCCACCTCCCTGTTTGTTCCTATATGATAACAGGTAGTAGGGATTTCTTGGTCCCCCCCCCCCACTGCAGTGCATGCATTTACCCCATTAGGTTTTCATAATCGATGGTGTTTTTGGCCATATCGTGCCTCCAGCGATATTTTGAAATAATCATGACATCATTATCGAGTACTGTAAAACCAGAAATTTTCGCGAGCATTTAACTTTCGCGAATTTCGCGAGGAGTCTAGATTCGCGAAAGTAAAATGCACGCGAAAGTTTATACATACACAACTTTCTTGAATGCCAGTACGAGACCGTGTACTAGACAAGTCCCAAAATTTAGCAAAGATACACAAGTATTAGTGCACTGTCACTTACGATGGTTGCAATGCTACATTTGATGAAACGATGTTTCAGAGGCATAAAAACAAATATTCTCTGTAAATTGTTGTGATAATTTATTAAATGGAACACCCAAATGCCTCTTCCTAGCAATTTTGCTACATTTTATATTTTTCAAGGTCGGGGATTCGCGAAAGTTTCATGCACGCGAAATGACTGTTGGCTCCTATTCGCGAAAGTTTCATGTCGCGAAAATATAGTGTTTTACAGTATTCAATATTTTTCAACATCAACTAATTTCAATATCAAAATATTGCCCAGCACTACTCTGACGAAAGATTTTCCACGTTAACACTCCAGTTGTGACCTGTCACCACAAATCAATCAATAAGTTGCAATGGCAGTTTTCGTGTAAATGCAGTAAATAGTCGAGTTAGGTTGCAAAAGTTGATTCTGGGATTCTGATATTTTCTGAAAATACATACGTTAATCTTTTATCTGACAAAATTTGAGGACCAGAAGTGATTCAGAAGTATGATTTTTCTTGGATTGAACTTCGACCATGTTTTTGCAGGAGCTTGAAAATTTGGCCGAATTTGATCTTCACATCGCGAGAGTAACCATAATATAACTTTGAATATAATTGTTTGTTATCCAACATTGTCAAGTCCCCATGTAATAATTTTGGTATCACCACAAAGCTGCTTTTATGAACTATTCATTGATGATACTTGAAAGAGCTAAAATAGATTGTCCAATCCACTCTCGTAATTTTGAAAGTGACTAGTTTTTCCGTGCTTTCTATGGAACAGTTGCCAAAGGCCTTCCATTTTGCATGAATGGGCACTACCTTTGCAGCCGTTTTTCTCCACTTTCCCGTTAATGGCTTGCGCGATAGTCTAAACTTGTAAGCAGGGTTTTAAATTCATTTGAAAGCTTAGAGTCTATACTTTAAGACAGTATGAAAAACACAATTTTTCCCAGTTATGGTGCGTTTTGTGGTGACAGGTCACAGTTTATCTTTAACAATCTCTCAATATGATTGTGTCTGTAGGCTGGTTGATAGATGAGGAGAGTAGACCGACATTTAAGCAACTTTCAGACGAGCTCGGCAGAATGACAAAAGATCCACAGAGATATCTGGTTATTCAGGTAAGTAATACAGGTGAAATGGTTTCACACATATATTCAAAAAGTCAGAAATATGTCAAAGAATTAAATTGTGGTTTTTGCTATATACTTGCTTAATCTCATAAAGAAAATTATCTATAAAATTCAATATAGATTTGCTGAAGTATGTAGGCAATGCAACCATTTCAGGAACCCTATATAATGTATTGATATTTTTTTGATATATCTTGCATCTACATGTGTCATTGATGTGTTCAGTCATTTTTCATATAGCGTGTGACAGTTTAAAATTGTGTTCATACTTGTATACCCAAATCATTTTTGCTTAGATTTGGTCCAGTTAAGAAAGATGAATAAAGATACAGTGATAAAAATTTTGGAATCGTACATTGTATATTTTTTATAAAGAACATGTATAGATGAAGTTTTTTTTTTATATGGACTGTTTGCACAATTTGTATGTGTAGAGGTAGTTTGAATTTAGCTTTTATCTGCTGCACTTCAAAGAACACTTTACTGCTGCTGCAACTTGTTTTTTTTTTTCTTTTCTTTAGTCCTTTATAAGAGACACTAATATCATGAAGTATAATGTGGCCCAGACTTTCTAACCTGGAAACATAGTTAAACAGATACCTGTCAAATTTGTTTCCATCGTGACATAGAATGACGGAGTGTTGGCCCTTCCTAGCCCCACACCGTCGGATTTCTACAAGACCCTCATCGCTGACGCCGATTTCGGAACAGACCCTGATATGTTGATGGACGCTGAAGACTACCTCCAACCGATGAGTTTACATGCACACAACCTGACGTACGAGAGCCAGCAAGGATTCTTCCCACCTGTAAGTAGCTTCCCCGTAACTCTTTACACGCGTTAATTTGCAGCCATGCTCTCCCGGCTCAAACGTAGAAACGATTATATTCACACAAATTATACTGATTATCCCGATCTTAGCGGTATTCACTTTGTATTGTTTGCATTCCTCAAATATGGGGAGGGGGGGGGGTATTATGTAAGGTTCTAAAGGAACCAGAAAAATCAATAAATACAATCAAGGCCTTGTGATACAATAGGATGCTGGATACATGTAAGTCACAAGTGAACTTGTAAAGTCAATTACAATCATATGCGCTATTCACTGATAATCTCTCCATTCACATCTTTATTCATTGACCTTTGGTGACTCATCAATTCATGAACTTGTAACAAATCGGGTTTTATGTAGAGCTTGTGGTTTACCCTCTTGCATTTTTTGAATAGAGTCGTACATTTTCAAGTAGGAAGCTCAGAAATACATGTACATGTACATTGGTTGTATTACGCATTACCTTACAAAATCCAGATGTATATTTCCAAATAGCCTTTCTGCGATAAGAAGGTCTGTAACATAAACTTCAACTTTGCTGTACAAAATTTTTCCTAAAAACGTTTTTGTGAGAAGTTATAGCTAGTTGAAGTCAGTACTTCAATTTCCCTTTCCGTTTCTGAGCGCTCTTTGAAAATAATTCTGCACGCACAGGTTTCAAGGTCCCGCACACAAAGAGTTAAAGGCCGGGTGTCTCTATTGCATGCCTAAAATTTAACATTGTGCAAGTACACTGCCACAGAACCCCCAAAAATATGCTAACTTTTCACCCAGACTAAGGCTGTATAGCCTACAATTGGCTACATCCAATTAAGTAGATATTAAAACCCATGAAAATAAAGAAAATCATTTCTGGCTGTTAGTTGTACTGGGCTTTTTTACAAGACCGTCGTCCTGAAAATTTAAAAACTGTCATGGAAATTTACAGTTTTCTGCTCTGGAAAGTCAGGGAGTTTTGAAAATGTGTCAGTGTACAAATTCTGAATAAGCAACAATGTAAAACTTGTTGATTTACTTTAAAAAAATGTCTATATGTAAGCATATTTTGTTATACCCTTGCATTCACAGAATGGCTCGGCACCCGTTTCCCCGTCCGACAAGCACAGCCAGCCCAGGACGCCACTGAGAAAGGACAGTAGCTTGATGAGATATTGTCAAGATCCAACAGTCAAGGGAAACTTTGACAGGCAAACAAGTAACATGAGTGGTACAGGTGAGAAAGGATGAATAGCATAAATAAATGATGAAAAGGAGAAAGAGGATCAGGATGATGAAGGTGGTGATGGCGATGGCTCTGTTGATGGTGATGGTGTAGGTGTTGATGGTGGTGGTGATGGTAGTGGGTGTGGTGGTGGTGGTGGTGGTGGTGGTGGCGGCGGCGGTGGTTTGGTGGTGGTGGTGGTTTTGGTGGTGGTGGTGGTGATGGTATTGGTGGTGATGGTGATGATGATGATAATGTTGATAATGGTGATAGTGATGATGATGATGGTGGTGGTAATGGTGATGGTGGTGGTAATGGTGATAGTTGCTGGGTGATAGGTGCTGGTTATGTTGATGATAATAATTAATGTTGTTGATGGTGATGGTGATGATTATAATGTTGATGATGGTCATGGTCATGGTCATGGTCATGGTGTGTAATTGTGATGATGATGATGATGATGATGATGATGATGATGATGATGATGATGATGATGATGATGATGATGATGATGATGATGATGATGATGATGATGATGATGATGATGATGATGATGATGATGATGATGATGATGATCGTGATGATCGTGATAATGTTGATGGTGCTGCTGATGGTAATGATGATTTCAGTGATGATGATTCCTAGGAAGAGGCTTCTGCACCGCATAACAAGTAGCCCCGACCATGTTGGGTGTGCAATTTGTGGTAGTGGTTGTAGCAGCAGCAGCAGAATATTGCTAGAAATGCCAACATTTTTTAACTGAACACATTATCTCTTTTGCCTGTTCACAGACCCATCAGCCAACGATGATTATTTGATACCCACTGATAAACTCTCAAACTTCCAACCACAACTGGCTCAAACAGCAGAAGGTGAGTGACTTGTTAACCACTTGATATTTCCCTTTAACTCTATGTGCGAAATACATACATAATACATTCACACACATTCACACACATGTACATTTACATGTACAATACACATTTACATCAGTGTTTAACCCATTGGAGGCTAAGTACGAGTTAACTCGTGTTGGTGTTTGTATATTGCGTGTTTTAGTGAAATCAAATCGTCTCCAATGGGTTAACATCTTGGAGGCTCACTTTAAAAAAGGTAAACCTTCAATTACTTCACAATTTGTTATTGTTTAGTTTGCTAAAAATATTTTTTAAAGTACTGTAGATGGGAGTGACACTGGACTTTAGACATGCTAAAAAAACATGTTCCATTGAATATACTCTTTAGAAGTACAGGTTATTAAAATATACAAAACTATCATTAACCCTAAAAAGGCTGGGGGGGGGGTTGAATCCACAAAGAAGTACATAAGAAATTTAAAGAACAATAAAATACAAAGGCAATCAATTTTGATTCCAGATTTTTTTCAAGTGCATTTGCTAAAGAACACTAAAAAGAGTGTCTAGACCAAATAGCATATTTGGAGTTTTAATTAGTGATTTAGAGCTGAATTATGATTTTACGCATAGATTAGTATAATTAATTAATGTGAAATTAATTCCGAGTAATTAACTAATGCAGTCTTGTACATTACATCATGAGCAATGTGTGTGCCGATTCTTGGTGCGATCGCCTGGTCGACAGCCAAGATCTCGGGGGGGGGGGCTGGGGAGCCCGGCGTCGTTTGGGTTAAAAAGTGAACCCTTAGATGAGTACACTCAAAAATTCTTTTTAATAAAGCATGTCCAAAATCACCCTAATATACACTGATTATATATTACCACCTTCTTCTCCTCAGAGGAGCACGACTACCAGAATGACCCCGCCCATTATCCCAAAGAACCGGCCGACGCCTACCTTCCACTCAACGATGGCACCGGCTCCCAACCCACCACACCCTCCCCGGCCGCCATGGTGGACAACATAGAGTACCACGCCCTGATGGGCAACGCCCAGCCCCAGGCCAAGGCACCGCCTATTAACACTACAGACCCCTGGGCACCCATGCAGCAGCACCCCCACCTCATGGCGAGGCAGCAGAGCGTACCGTCGCAGCCCCGCACGCCACCGGCACAACAGTACACGGGGCGGAACGCCAGTTGTAGCACCCCTCTCTTGAGTGCGACGTCTCGTTTGATGGCGCGGTGCCGACGTCCCCTCCCGTGGTCGTCAACGGACAGAACGGACACAACGCAATGTACCGGTCCCGCCGCCATAGCAACACCGGAAGCTTGGGGCGGAAACAGCCGATCACGATTATGTAAATACGGACGTGTGTTGTTGATCGAGGCGAGTCAACGGTGTGATTGAAATGGACACGCCCCTTTGTGTTATACACATACCAAACTATTCAATCATATCTTGTGCCAGTAGATCTTCTTCAGCGTTATGATATGAGATAAGAATATAGCAAATCTTGTGATTGTTCAGCCCGTGAGTGACGTACAGGGAAATGGATCAGCATCTATGGTGAATAGAGAAATAAATTATTGTTGCAAATGATACAATTACGTCGTGATTTGATAAAGGAGTTGATTTATTGAAGTGTTCCTAGGAAGACAATGGTAGCATCTCCCTTCGCTGATTGCCGTCAGGAGTGCTATTACGAAGCTGGTGAAGACTTAATCCGTTGGCTGATGAACCGGATTTGCCATGGCTTAGCTCTATAAGAATTACAGAATCTAGGAATCAAAGGTTAAACCTGTGGAGCATATATCTAACAGACTGATACCAAGGAGAGTAAAACAACTCATTAAGGAGCAGGTTACCGTCATGTAAGATAATTTTGAGAAACCACCTCGCTGAACTGATCAAAGACACACCATGTTTGGACCATCTTAACTCATGGTGGCGATTCAGCTATTTATAAGCAGTACTGTCATGTAATCTATGTTTATAGAAACTGATAGATATCATCATGACGTTATATTATGGATTGTGCATGATTTATAATATTTTGTTGTCAACTTGTATGTGTATATAGCATAATCACACAAAGATTTTCTACTGTTTAGAGACTATTGTAACTGATTTCATGAGAACATTCTCAAAAGTGTTGATACTAATCATGAAATTTTAGTGATATTAGTTTTATACTGTGTTAATATCTTCTCGTCAAAAGTTGATGTAGGTATGCCTTGTTGTCTTTCGAAGCTAAAGCATTCAGTTAGGGTTTTAGGCAAGAAATGGAGCTCATCCAAAAATCGTCTCCTTTCATGATAGATAATGATTTGCCAAATATAAACTAGAGCAAAGTTTTAATGAAGAATATCTTAATCTGCCTTTAAAGGCTAATGACATGATTGGGAACACTTCAAAATGCCTCATAAAGCAAATGAGTTTGAACATCTACCAATGCATACACTACCTGGAGAGTAAATCTTGGTGGAAGGATTTGTCTTGAATTCTTTTATTAAGGAAAATCAAGCATGGACATACCATATGAATTACTCTTGTGTCCCAATAGAAATCAATCCCATAGAAAGGTACATAACAAATTTGCCTGTCACAAGGGATACTGATGGTAGTCTTTCAAAAATGAGTCAACATTTGACCACAAAACTTTCACAGCAGAGTCCTTGCATAGTTTACCTGATTCTAGAATAGTTTTACCCAAGTTAAGGACTACCTCCAATCATGCTGTTTACCTTTAATGGTCAAGCGATTTGCCATCCGTAATACTTTGCCGTTTGTGCTATGTTATTATAGAATTTAGGCTGATGATTTAGACATAAACACAAAAGTAAAAACTATGATATTCAAACAGTTTTGCCTGGTGACCGTGAAGCAAAAAGTTAAGATTTTAGCCCCACATCTTGTGATTGAAAGTAGAAAATAAGATAAATAAAGGACCAGTTAAAAGAGGCCAAATTTGTATGGATTTAACAAAGCATTTGAAATACTCGGCCCCCGCC
>JZLH01S0492696.1:26734-38935 GCA_001188425.1 Eucidaris tribuloides
GTCGTCCTGAAAAGTTTAAAAACTGTCATGGAAATTTACAGTTTTCTGCTCTGGAAAGTCAGGGAGTTTTGAAAATGTGTCAGTGTACAAATTCTGAATAAACAACAATGTAAAACTTGTTGATTTACTTTAAAAAAATGTCTATATGTAAGCATATTTTGTTATACCCTTGCATTCACAGAATGGCTCGGCACCCGTTTCCCCGTCCGACAAGCACAGCCAGCCCAGGACGCCACTGAGAAAGGACAGTAGCTTGATGAGATATTGTCAAGATCCAACAGTCAAGGGAAACTTTGACAGGCAAACAAGTAACATGAGTGGTACAGGTGAGAAAGGATGAATAGCATAAATAAATGATGAAAAGGAGAGAGGAGAATGATGATGATGATGGTGGTGGTGGTGGTGGTGGTGGCGGTGGTGGTGGTAGTGGGTGTGGTGGTGGTTGTGGTGCTGGTGGTTGTGGTGGTGATGGTGGTGATGGTGGTGGTTGTGGTGGTGGTGTTGGTGGTTGTGGTGGTGATGGTGGTGTTGGTGGTTGTGGTGGTGATGGTAGTGGTTGTGGTGTTGATGGTGATGATGATGGTAATGATGTTGATAATGGTGACAGTGATGATGATGATGGTGGTGGTGATGGTTGCTGGGTGATAGGTGTTGGTGATGTTGATGTTGATGATAATGATTAATGATGTTGATGGTGGTGATGGTGATGATGATAATAATGTTGATGATGGTCATGGTGATGGTGTTTAATTGTGATGATGATGATGATGATGATGATGATGATGATGATGATGATGATGATGATGATGATGGTGCTGCTGATGGTAATGATGATTTCAGTGATGATCATTCAGATGCCTAGAAAAAGGCTTCTGCACCACATGCCAAGTAATCCCGACCATGTTGGGTTTGCCATTTGTGGTAGTGGTTGTATCAGCAGCAGCAGAATATTGCTAGAAATGCCAACATTTTTTAACTGAACACATTATCTCTTTTACCTGTTCACAGACCCATCAGCCAACGATGATTATTTGATACCCACTGATAAACTCTCAAACTTCCAACCACAACTGGCTCAAACAGCAGAAGGTGAGTGACTTGTTCACCACTTGATATTTCCCTATAATTATATGTGCGAAATACTACAATCACACTCATGTACATTTACATGTACAATACACATTTACATCAGTGTTTAACCTGTTGGAGGCTAAGTACTAGTTAACTCGTGTTGGTGTCTATGGATATTGCGTGTTTTAGTGAAATCAAATCGTCTCCAATGGGTTAACATCTTGGAGGCTCACTTTAAAAAAGTTAACTTTCAATTACTTCACAATTTGTTAGTTTGCTAAAAATATTTTTTAAAGACTTTAGATGGGAGTGACACTGGACTTTAGACATGCTAAAAAAACATGTTCCATTGAATATATTCTTTAGAAGTACAGGTTATTAAAATATACAAAACTATCATTAACCCTAAAAAGGGCTGGGGGGGGGGGTTGAATCCACAAAGAAGTACATAAGAAATTTAAAGAACAATAAAATACAAAGGCAATCAATTTTGATTCCAGATTTTTTTCAAGTGCATTTGCTAAAGAACACAAAAAAGAGTGTCTAGACCAAATAGCATATTTGGAGTTTTAATTAGTGATTTAGAGCTGAATTATGATTTTACGCATAGATTAGTATAATTAATTAATGTGAAATTAATTCCGAGTAATTAACTAATGCAGTCTTGTACATTACATCATGAGCAATGTGTGTGCCGATTCTTGGTGCGATCGCCTGGTCGACAGCCAAGATCTCGGGGGGGGGGGGCTGGGGAGCCCGGCGTCGTTAGGGTTAAAAAGTGAACCCTTCGATGAGTACACTCAAAAATTCTTTTTAATAAAGTATGTCCAAAGTCATCCTGATATACACTGATTATATATTATCACCTTCTTCTCATCAGAGGAGCACGACTACCAGAATGACCCCGCCCATTATCCCAAAGAACCGGCCGACGCCTACCTTCCACTCAACGATGGCACCGGCTCCCAACCCACCACACCCTCCCCGGCCGCCATGGTGGACAACATAGAGTACCACGCCCTGATGGGCAACGCCCAGCCCCAGGCCAAGGCACCGCCTATTAACACCACAGACCCCTGGGCACCCATGCAGCAGCACCCCCACCTCATGGCGAGGCAGCAGAGCGTACCGTCGCAGCCCCGCACGCCACCGGCACAACAGTACACAGGGCGGAACGCCAGTTGTAGCACCCCTCTCTTGAGCGACGTCTCGTTTGATGGCCCGGTGCCGACGTCCCCTCCCGTGGTCGTCAACGGACAGAACGGACACAACGCAATGTACCGGTCGCCGCCCCATAGCAACACCGGAAGCTTGGGGCGGAAACAGCCGGATCACGATTATGTAAATACGGACGTTGTTGTTGATCGAGGCGAGTCAACGGTGTGATTGAAATGGACACGCCCCTTGTGTTATACACATACCAAACTATTCAATCATATCTTGTGCCAGTAGATCTTCTTCAGCGTTATGATATGAGATAAGAATGTAGCAAATCTTGTGATTGTTCAGCCCGTGAGTGACGTACAGGGAAATGGATCAGCATCTACGGTGAATAGAGAAATAAATTATTGTTGCATATGATACAATTACGTCGTGATTTGATAAAGGAGTTGATTTATTGAAGTGTTCCTAGGAAGACAATGGTAGCATCTCCCTTCGCTGATTGCCGTCAGGAGTGCTATTACGAAGCTGGTGAAGACTTAATCCGTTGGCTGATGGAACCGGATTTGCCATGGCTTAGCTCTATAAGAATTACAGAATCTAGGAATCAAAGGGTTAAACCTGTGGAGCATATATCTAACAGACTGATACCAAGGAGTAAAACAACTCATTAAGGAGCAGGTTACCGTCATGTAAGATAATTTTGAGAAACCACCTGCTGAACTGATCAAAGACACACATGTTTGGGACCATCTTAACTCATGGTGGCGATTCAGCTATTTATAAGCAGTACTGTCATGTAATCTATGTTTTAGAAACTGATAGATATACATCATGACGTTATATTATGGATTGTGCATGATTTATAATATTTTGTTGTCAACTTGTATGTGTATATAGCATAATCACACAAAGATTTTCTACTGTTTAGAGACTATTGTAACTGATTTCATGAGAACATTCTCAAAGTGTTGATACTAATCATGAAATTTTAGTGATATTAGTTTTATACTGTGTTAATATCTTCTCGTCAAAAGTTGATGTAGGTATGCCTTGTTGTCTTTCGAAGCTAAAGCATTCAGTTAGGGTTTTAGCAAGAAATGGAGCTCATCCAAAAATCGTCTCCTTTCATGATAGATAATGATTTGCCAAATATAAACTAGAGCAAAGTTTTAATGAAGAATATCTTAATCTCCCTTTAAAGGCTAATGACATGATTGGGAACACTTCAAAATGCCTCATAAAGCAAATGAGTTTGAACATCTACCAATGCATACACTACCTGGAGAGTAAATCTTGGCTGGAAGGATTTGTCTTGAATTTCTTTACTTAAGGAAAATCAAGCATGGACATACCAGTATTGAATTACTCTTGTGTCCCAATAGAAATCAATCCCATAGAAAGGTACATAACAAATTTGCCTGTCGCAAGGGATACTGATGGTAGTCTTTCAAAAATGAGTCAACATTTGACCACAAAACTTTCACAGCAGAGTCCTTGCATAGTTTACTGATTCTAGAATAGTTTTACCCCAAGTTAAGGACTACCTCCAATCATGCTGTTTACCTTTAATGGTCAGCGATTTTGCCATCCGTAATACTTTGCCGTTTGTGCTATGTTATTATAGAATTTAGGCTGATGATTTAGACATAAACACAAAAGTAAAAACTATGATATTCAACAGTTTTGCCTGGGTGACCGTGAAGCAAAAAGTTAAGATTTTAGCCCCACATCTTGTGATTGAAAGTAGAAAAATAAGATAAATAAAGGACCAGTTAAAAGAGGCCAAATTTGTATGGATTTAACAAAGCATTTGATACTCGGCCATATAAAGACCAGACTAATTTGATACCCAAAAGACTGGGAGGGGGCCTAAAGGGCCCTCTCCCCTTGAGATCATGGCCGCGGATTGCACAATCAGTGCGAAGTTTAGCATGCGCATAGAGTTTCATATAAACTACCAAATTACATGATTCATTGTTTATTTACAATTATTAATAATGAAAATGTATGCATGAAATCCTAGTTTTTGGCTTTAATATTCCGTATTACATTTCCAACAATTTTCTTAAAAAGAAATTGGTGTATCAAAATTAATTTCTTATGTATACCTTTTTTTTTACCTTTTGTTTTTTGTTTTTTCAATGATTTTTGTCGGAGACACTTAAGCAATCATTAACAGCATTAAATTAACTAATTCTCAGTAAAAGTAAAAATAATCACACATTTATGAATTCGGGTTGAAAACACAATTTGTATTGAAATTGTACACAAAATCATGTTTTTAAACGATTTTTGGTCCGACATGCAAGTACAAAATGTTATGTAATTTTGGAACCAAACGCCTGGACGTCGCAGATATGGTCTCAAAAGATGTGCGAAATTTGAAAGAAAAAATTGTAAAGCACCACAGAAAGAGTTTTGGGAATTAGGGAGTTATCGCCTGAAAAGTTGAAAGGGGCTTTTTAGGCCCCCCCCCCTCCCCCCCCCCCCCCCCGTCCTTTCTAGGGTCAAAACTGTACATTATGTGTAAATGTACTGGGTGCTGTAGAATTTCAAAGAAAGTGTAAATTGTAAAATAGTAATTGTCCAGTTACATGGAGTGATTTTTAACAACCTTACAAGTTTTTCAAATGTTCCTTTAATTGTGTAAATCTGCATATTCATACTTATAGCCAAAACTTCAAACAAATACAAGATTGGAAAGCAATTTACAAGTTGTCCTGTGGTCAGAATATAACATACAGTGTCGTCGATACAAGGGGCAAATGAAAATAGTTGTTAAAGCAAGATGTAAAGTGAATATGTACAGAACATGAAAGTGAATCTGTGGATTTATGAAAGTCAGAATCAAGAATGTTTAAATAGTTAAATTGTTGGGGGGAGGCGTTAATTGGTATAAAGACAAACTGAGATTCCGTTACTGCATCATGGGCATATCAAATGTTTATTTATTGATTAATCATACATCTATTCATGGAGGAATTTAATGCCATTTTGGTAGTTTTGAGTCCTTGCGAATGAGAATTTATAAAATTGAGAGTTTACTCATGATGGACATTGGATGATGACATCTTAATATTATATATTTGTCTAAAATAACCTCATATTTTATTGAAAAGAAATTATGGAAAATATAAGTCAGAAATTGAATAACCACTGAAAATAAAATTTAAAGACACTATATAACAGTGTGGAAGCCTTGTTTAAAAAAATGTCAAACCTTGCTTTCTGACATATCTGGTAGTGTTTGGATGGACAAATAAACACCTTAGAACACAAAAGTTTGGACAGTTATGCTGTCACTAGTACAATATGTGCAGATTCAAATTGACACATTAATTTCCTATCGGGCGATAGGAAATTCTGCAACACAGATGTCTATGGGGGAAAGCTTGAATGGTCTCTCAATGATTTTTACTTTTTTAAAGCACTTACTGATCGTTTTAAACTGCAATTTTTTCAGGGCTTCATTTTTAGACCATGTCAGAGACACTGGTAGCATGGGGAATCATGCAGCTCAGATTTTTTAAACTGGAAACACTGTTATACAGTGCCTTTAAGAATTGACAACTCCACGAAGATGGAAGATGAACTTTATATTGCATTCTATTGTGTCCATGAGCTCATAGAATTGTGATTATGGCACTGAAAATTAAAATCATATCAAATTATGAACATTCACTTTGAAGAATATGTGGTTTTATTGTATAAATGTTGTACATTGGTCCATGACTATATTTTTGAAATCAAGTACAAAAATCCGATCAGTAAATTTAGTCAAGTGCCACTAACATATACTTATGGAATGAAAGGTGAAAGTACATTCAGCTATTAAGTATGAAAAAAGGGAATATTTTAACCCAGTGAATGTTCTCCATTTTATCTTCTGATAAAGAAAATATAGTAATTCATGATTTTGTGGTGTTGACTTAACAGTGAAGATGTTTACAGTTAGCTATGATTGTAAGAGGAACAATCATAAATCCCAAATCAAGTGGTATATGAAAATATTTTCACAATTTTCCAACTGTGGGCTCATTAAAATTTGAAGTATGTGTCACACAGTACATCAAGCAGAGGTCACTTGTACCTGTATTTCAAAATATGACCCCTTGTACAAGTTCACAAAATTTATTTTCCATTTCTGTCTAGATATCCAATTCTAATATATTTTATGCAACTAAATCAGATTAATTGAACTTATGTGTAAAGAAAGGCACAATTGATATTTTTCTTATTCGCTTTAATATTCATATAACTTATTACTATTACACAAGTGTATTTATTCAGTAGAATCAAGCTTTAATTGATGAATGAAGATGTATTTATGACAAGTTATATTTGTAATGTAAACTGATAAATTCAAAATGATTCCTTCGAATGTTTGACTGCAATGATCATGGATGATCTATTTATTAATTATGATATACTTATCCCCAAACTCTGATATTTCTATATTTGCCAATTTATCATATTTCTATGTATTTCAAAATAATAAAAATATAAGTACTAATCTCATCCTCTACTTATCCATTTTTTTCTTGTTACCCATTTTGATGATAAAAAAACCCTACTATGTAGGTCTATGCAAAATATTTTAGTATCGCTAATTTCTACACGGCTGTAACTTATTTCTACTGAAACTTGTTAGCAGGTAAGGACCAGCTATGAAACTGTGCACTTCTGAAGCCACTCAATCATCATGTAGTATGATTTATAAGAAAAAGTATAGTTGGGAATTTATTGATCCTATTTATATGGGTTCAGGTGGAATGAACATATGAACGACAATTGTTGGAAAATTGTATTCTTGTGTAAAGAGTAACCAAAACAGTTCTTTTGTCTTCTACCTCCGGAGAAGGGGAGAGGAGTGGAAAGATGAGTAATGGATTGATATAATCAATTTTATCAGCATTTTCGGAACAGTCATTGTGATACGTAAATGTTATACACTATTTTAGAAGTATGTTTCTATATAGATTTTTTGCATTTCTTTCAGTAGTCCCCATTGTTTAATAGTCAGAAGGAGGTATTTCTAAAATATTGTGATAGGAAACCAACTTGAACATGATTTCCAAAGAAAAACTTCTTTTTTAGTTTTTAATGAAAGTTGTACTCATGGGAAATTAAAGTTTCAATGGTCCAAAAGTGGCTTATTCCTGATAAAGTGAAACATACTAGTTACATGCAGTAATCGAGTCCACTGACCCTTCTTTTGGATTGTGGGATAAATTATTCAGATACCTGATGTATTTGTAAAAGTTGAAGTGGAAGTTGAGTCTTCAATTTCAATTTCAATTTCAATTTCAATTTATTTCCACTTTTCATTAAAAAAAACAATATACAAGTAATACGGGGAGAAATACTAGTTACATGCAGTAACTGCATTCACGAAAACATATTACTTCTTCATTTCCTGAAACATGTATTGTTACCATTCTATGGGAGGAAAAAATGTTAATTGCAATGTTTGGCTAGTAGGCTAGTGATATAATGAGCTTTCTGACTTATCTAAAAAAAATTGTTGGTAGTAATACCTTGTAACCATTTCAACTATGAAAGATGTACAACATTCAAAACTTATTCACTCAGCAAGAGAGTGTATAGATGTTAAAGCACAAGTTTAGTTTTGGCGATTTTTTTTATTTGAAAGCTTTATGCCCAAAGGTCTTATGAGGTATAATTCAGATAACCTTAACACCTTATTAACGCTTTGGATGCTATAATGGAAAATATAGCCATTCAGAATCTGTTATAGGTGTGATTTGACCTTTGGGCATACAGCTTTCAAATAAAAAAATTGCAAAAACTAAACTTGCGCCTTAAAGTTTGTGCTTATGATAAAGCTTCATATCTCAAGCTGTCCTTGCTTATTTTTTTTTCTGATCATACTCTGTAACCACTATCTAGTAATACATATCTAATGTAAATATATTCATATTTTATTAATTGTATTATAGTAGTGGTTATTTAAAAGGGTTAATTATTAACCAAAAGTACTAATAATGAAGTATTACTTCAAGAAAAAAAATCACTGCCAAACTATAACCTATGTTGGTTGTACATGTAACTAATCGACCATACAATGTATAATGTTGATATATGTATATATGTTTTGGTTTTATCGTTCCCTGTGTATTTATCAAATCTATCAAGTCCCATGTCTGTGTGTAATTATTGATAACATTTTTATCAGCCATTAGGCGACTTTTGTAACGGGATCTTTTTTCTTTGCCATTACTTGACCAGTGTTTATTGGATTCCGAATAGCAGAGAAAGTGCCCAAAGTGTATAAGATTCTATTATTTTTATTGTGTTCGTTTTTTGTTTTCTGTCCTTTTAATGTATGCATCAAGTCTTCATAATGTCTGATAATTTAATATGCAATTTATTACACACCTGTATGTTTATTTTCCCATGTGTTACATAAATTATGTTGTTTCTAATTGTCTTTTGATGTTATATGTGATACTACTACAGTCTTCAACAAGAATCATGTAAACTATGAAAGGAAATTATACTAGTACAATATTTATATAATATGTAACATATTATTTGGTTGTATATGGTGGTTGGACTATTGTAAGAGATTTGGAAAAAGAAATGTTAGCATTGATTTTTGCCTTGCTGGTGATGTGAAGTAAAGTATGACAGTGGTATTATCGATAAAAGTTTGGGTAAACATCACAAAACATGAAAGATTTAAAAATAAGGTGCAATCCGATACTGGCCCAATGCGTAAAAATGTGTGGCATACGATTGTCTTAGTCCCACCTATGTAATTTCATGTCATGTCAGTTTCCATGTCCTGTGAATGTGTAGACATGCAAAACAATTTGAAATTTATAATCAACAGGATGCCAGTTTTTGAGTATTTTTTTGTCTTTTGTTTTTGTTCAGCATGTGTAGGAGGTTATCTTGTTTGATGATATCGTTAACAATCACATGTATTCATAGGTGTTGACTGAAGTCTATAACTTACTATATGACTGTTATTTACTTTAGCCATACCAAACAATGATTAGGTTATTAGTTTGTATATTTCATCAGTTTACAACTGCTTGGAGGCAAGGGTTAACTGATTCATATTCAGAAAAGAGGTTTAACTTAGATATGGTGGCTTAGTCATTAAGTTGGAAAAACGGAAGGCAGTTTGTTTTAAAATTTTATCTGTGTATATCTCATTAGATATATGTACATGAAGTATATAACTACTACATGTATGTCATGCAGTCTAACTTTGAGGTCAACAAATTAAAAGGAGCTATATTCTACTTTCAGACTTTCAGATCCAGTAAGGTGTAAAGTTTTGTTTAGTAGTATTTTATAGAACATAAGGATTTTACAAAGGATATGGCCACTTCATGTATTCTGTCGTTCTTCCGCCAGTCCCATATAAAAGTGACTATAATTCATGTTAGACACAGACTGCTTTCTATATCTTCATATGAGAACCATAAGGCCAATAACTCATTACACATTGACAACCAAAAGGGCACTAGTGCCATTGAGTTTGTACATTGAAAGTGTCCATCTAGTTCTCGACAGATACTGAGTGAATGCCCTTCTGGCTCTTGGTAGATGATTTACAGTATTTTGTGTGTTGAGAACCAGAAAGGCATTAACTCATTAAACATTGACAACCAGAAGGGCACTAGTGCCATTGACTCTGTACAGTGATAGTGCCCTTCTGGTCCTCAACAGATGCTGAGTTAATGCCCCTCTGGCTCTCAGTAGATGATGTACAGTATTTTGTCCATTAAGAACCAGAAAGGCATTAACTCATTACACATTGACAACCAGAAGGGCACTAGTGCCGTTGAATATGTACAGTGATAGTGCCCATCTGGTTCTCAGCAGGTACTGAATTTATGCCCTTCTGGCTCTCGGTAGATGATATTTTAACCTCTCAGTCCCACATGCTGAATTTTATGTTGTGTTGGGTATGATTCTGTCAATGCGTGGGATTATGAGGGTTAATACCAGTTCGATGTAATGGATTTTTCATTTGTCTCTCTCTTTGTATTTTAAGATCGCAACTACTGATCTATCTTAAAATACAGAGAGAGACAAATAAAAAAAAATTTACATCACATTTTTACCTCTGAATAATCCCTTTCATTCATTTATATTAATGCCAGTTGTTGCCTGTCTAGGTTAAATCTCCTTTATGATAACTAACTGTGGTGTTAATTTTATTCCTAGTACTAGAAAACTATTAGTACTATGCAAAATGTTAATTTCAGCATCCAGGAACGTATAATAATAAATTGAAAAAAAAATCAAATTAAAAAAACTGAATTCTAAAAAAAAAATGTATTATACTGTTTAATGCTACATGTATGTTTTCCTATTTATGTCAGGGGTATATGCTCGCATTTTGAGTACTTAAAACTGTGTACATTATCATTGTACAGTTATGTTTATATGATTATGTATTGTTTATCTTTCATATGCAATATTTGGATTTTTCAGTTTTTATTTTATTTTTTGTTCTCATACATGGGTATTGTAGTATGCAGTAGAATATATAGAACACGGGGAAGGGAAGTAGGATATTTACATGTTAGCTATGGTGTATATTTTCTTTTGGATATTGTGTGAAACTTCGATTATAGCTTTCAAATGTATATCAAACGATGTGATATGTTTCTGTTCTAAACGTCAAATGTAAGTCTTCGGTAAGCCACGGTGCACGATATTCAAATGTGGGATGACTCGTGTTGTGGTTAATTTATGAGATTTCTCTGGCTCTTCTTAATGCTATATGTATATATTATACAAACATCATTCAACGTAATTATTATATAAGATGTTACAGAGGGAGTTTTGTCGAGAATATGAATAAACATAGTCATAATACATTTGCAAAATATATGTGTTTTCATGTGTGTTTGTTTTTTGCCGAGCTGCGAATAATGTAGGAATCCTAATAGAGTTTTGGTACTTGATGGACAGGGTGAGTGTGAGTGGAGGGTGCAGGGCAGTTGTTACAGCGAGGGCAAGATTTGGATGGGCGAAGTTTAGGGAATGCGGAGAGTTGTTATATGGGAAAAGGTTTCCTTTGCA
Organism: Eucidaris tribuloides; assembly: GCA_001188425.1. NCBI lineage: Eukaryota > Metazoa > Echinodermata > Echinoidea > Cidaroida > Cidaridae > Eucidaris > Eucidaris tribuloides. The sequence continues at coordinate 38,039 of JZLH01S0492696.1, forward strand.
GATGAAAGGATTACTTTATAGGAGTTGTGTGAGATTGGCGATATTGTATGTGAGCAAAACGTGTTGTTTGAGTGAAAACGAGATGGGGATTCTGAGAAGGACTGAGAGAGCAATGGTGAGAACGATGTGTGGTGTGAAGCTGATGGACAGGAAGAAGACTGAGGATTTGATGCAAATGTTGGGTGCAGAAAAAACGGTGGATCAGATGGTGAAGGCGAATGGAGTACGTTGGTATGGACATGTGTTGAGGAGGGATGTTGATCATGTTTTGATAAGAGTGCTTGAGTTTGAAGTGGTTGGTCTGAGGGGAAGGGGGCGACCGAAGAAGACATGGAAGAAGCAAGTGATGAGGAGAGTAGGAGGGTTGGGTTAAGGGAGGAGGATGCACCGAATAGAGCAAAGTGGAGGGAGGGGATAAGGGCAGTTTCTGTGAGTGCGAGGTGAATCCGGCCATCCCGTAGTCGGGGACTAAACCGGATTTAAATCCTGGATTACTACTACCTAATACCGAACCCCCCACATTTGTCTCCCACCCGTGTCCAACAACCTCAGAAATGCACCGTAAACGGCGTTACCTATATAACCAAATTTGCAACCCTAAATGGCTTAACACATCAGAAAAGCTACCCTAAGTGGCGTGACTCCCATAAAATCCACTTATTCTGATACCCTTAGTGGCGTGAACAGGGAATCCACTAATTTGATACCCTAAGTGGCGTAAACAGTGAAATCAACTGATTTGATACCCCACCCAAATGTTCTTTTCATCTAAAACATTATTGTACATTGCGCAACCCGAAGAGGTTCACTTAACAATTCATAAATAATTCTCCTAATTATCAAATGTTCATGTTGGAGATGTATTAGATCCACAAAAAAAAATTGCACTCCTAAATG
>JZLH01S0492741.1:2390-14506 GCA_001188425.1 Eucidaris tribuloides
TAATGTTATATTCTAAAATGTCTATCTCTATCAGAATCTGGAGTGGCAGCAGTTTTTATGTGTTTGAGAAAACGATGACCACCATCACCATCAAGTTTGCTAATGTTGTTGGCGCTACAACTTACACTGCGACAGCTGGTTCTTCCCCCGTTCGTCGCTGGAGTCAGACAGAACCAACAATTTGTGTTCTCATCTCTAGTACCAGGGACATTGTACCCGGTCACTTTAACTACACAGGGTCTCTCTACTGCCAGTACGACACAGAATGTCCAAACTAGTAAGTCTTTTTGTGCATCTGTACCAAAGGTGATAGTAGCTCTATGGTTCTTGGGTTGTCCATCTTTCTGGTTTCCATTCGTTACTGGTTCTCGTTACTGCGATAACTCAAGAACCAGTGATCAGATTTTAAAGAAATTGGGGTCAGGTATGGCAACATGCAATGCAATTAGTCTCGCAAGTATGTTTGGCCAGCCCACTGTGGAGTTACATGTAAGTGTGCCGACTGCACGCGCTGTATGATGTCATACATAGTACGGAAGTAAACATCAGTAGGGTCTACTGACATGAATAGACGCGTTCATTGGACGCCAAAAATATAGTGTTTGTCTGGAATAAATTCAAGAATTAATATTCTTTTGTGATATCTTCGGAGTATAAATGTGTGGTACATGAGTTTGTGTGTATAATTTTGAAGATGAGACATTTTGTGTTAATTAAATTATGAGTAATATCTTCTCGATGGGCCATTTGTTGACATAATGTTAGATGCTTGGTAGTACTCTGTGGTAAACTGCAATGCAATGGTGATATCTTGCTCGTTATCATATCAGGTGTATGATTAATCAGGGTTTTTTGATAACGTTTAACATTTATCTCTCTTCAAACTCAATGTTACAGCCCTTTAAATGAGAAATCAGGTGTTTTAAAATACTGTTTAACATTCATCTAATTAACCCTTGGGGTGCTTTGTTCGCTAATCTGGACAGATCAATAAATGCACTGAAAACAATGAGTAGGAATTTATCAATCTCCCTTAATCCTCGTATGCCACACAATACCCTTCTCATAGACCCATCAACTCATTCATACCATCTATTCATGAAAGAAGTGTGGGTATTGTGCAAAAACTATGAATTGAATAAGAAGCCTGAATTGAACCAGAAGTTCACATCAAAGATGTGGCTAACGGAGAGTCAAATGCAGTGTTGCAGCCCTGTAAATGATTAATCAGGTTTTTTTTTTTTTACATTTGTCTCATTGAGACTAATCAGGTTTTTTTTTCTATGTTTAACATTTGTCTCATTAAATGCATTGTTACTGCCTCAGTATCTCCACTTGGTTTTCCTGAATTAGCACAGCTAGAGCTCTGGTAATTATTTGGATTTCATTTCACTACAGTTCCAGCCCCACCCACCTCACTGGCAGCAACTGCTACCCCAGATTCCATCACCATTCAGTGGCAGGAAGCAGTGGGGACAGTCACCCATTACAGTATCACGCTTAGTAGTGTGGGACAAGCCGACATCACTGTGGTCAGAGTAGCCTCACTGGTTCCTAGTTAACTTTGGGGACTCACCATTCATGAGTATGAGTATCACATGTAACGTTGTCAAGTGTCCAATCAGTACGAAGAGCAGCGCACCCCAGTTCTCTACGTCAGTCACACCAGGTACTACTTCTGAACTGCAAAGTACACTTTCCTATTATGAGCCAGTTCATTATTTTACATGTACCCAACTTTGACTCTTAACATATCAAGCATGTTTTAACAGCACAACATGCGAGAACTTTTAGATTGTAGTATTCAATTCAACCTACCATAATTATTTACTAGTGTATAATAGTGAAAAAAGGGTTGTGGTTCAAAAGGCTTTGTAAAAAATGTACATTTGTAAGTATATTCTTAACATAATTGGTTGTAATTCTTCTGAAAGTCACAATTGAATCCGGTAAGTTATTTATTTTAATCAATATCAACAATGTATCAAAAAAAGGAATATTTTCTCACGTTTACAAGAAATCTCAAATAAAAATCTACAAATTTGCTAAAGAAAGGAATGCATGTCAGCTTAACCTGTTGCCCTTGATATTCTGAAAATCCCGTAGACTTAACACAGGATACATCCGGTTCCCGTAGCCAACGGGATAACAGTTTTTTAGTCAGGCCTATTCTTTTTCCATGTAAATGTGTAGTATAAAATTAAATTACTGTCAGTATTTTTATTCTCATAGAACTGATTAAAAGGGGACCATTTTTGATGTGATATTATGCCAGCAACACATTAAGAGATGAATATTGTTATGACCCTAAGAAAGATCCTACAAAATGAGTAGATTCTGTAAACCTTCAACATTTTCAATATTTTCCTAATCTGATATTTTTGTTTTTGGAGACAATTTAATTTCACTATACCATGTATTCTTCATAGTCCTAGCCCTAGATATCTCATTCTTTGTCTCCATCAGGTTAATTACTGTCAAGTGTTTGATGTAAGGCATCTTTCTGTAATTCTTTTTACAGCTCCTGCATCACTGACAATCAGTAATCGCCAAACAACTTCTTTCACCGCATCATGGTCTGCTGTACCGGATGGCATAACATACCAGGTGTTCGATGGAATTTCGGAATCACAGCTCCCCGAAGTTTCTGCAACAAACTTTCAGTTCACTGGCTACAACCCAGGGACAAGAGTGCAAGTCATGGTCAATGTTGTCCTGGATAGTGGCCAGATGAAAGTTGGGTCAAGATGTGTAGTGTTACGTGAGTATTGTACTTTTACTTCACTGTGGTGATGGTGGTTGGTATGGTTGTGTCACGGCTGACAGGGACCTCATTGTTATTTAGTAGGTCAGTGGTCATGTATACTCGTTCAGCCAAAGGGTCATCCAAGACTGGAATAACCTCCCTCCATCAGCAGCAGTATATGCAACATCCCTCAACAGCTTTAAAACAGAACTAAAGCCATTTTAGGGTTACTAAGGGTGAATAGCCCCCTCACCCTTGCTGCACTACAATATACTTTGGTATGCTACCAAGAGGATGTGCGGCGCTTCAGTAAGTTCAGTAAGTTCAGTATGTAGGAGAAGGGTCAGATGAGGTTGAATATTAAGACTTTACCTGCACGTTTTTACTGAGGTCGGTAACTTTCTAACCATAAGCCCATTTGTTACCAAACTTTGGTGGTAGATGCCTTACCGGGACCTCAATATATTTTTGAGGTCAAAGGTCACATTTGTAGACCAAAAGGTCAAATGAGGTCAAATATTAAAATTTACCTACAAGTTTCTAATGGGGTTACCTTCTCACATAAGCCTATTTGTAACCAAACTTGCAGATGCCTTACAGGGACCTACTTGGTGGTCAGAAGTTACGTAGGTCAAAGGTCAAATGAAGTCAAATGTGAAAATTTACTTTCAATTTTCTAATGGGATTACCTTCTCACTATACGCTTATTTGTAACCAAACTTGTAGATGCCTTACAGGGACTTCATTGTAAGTTTCTACTACAGGTGTTTGAGACACATTGTGGCTATCGCCATGTTTTGTTATTTCAGTTACATTGCTGCGTCTTTCTTCATTTACATGCCACTTTATCTTTATGTGTGTCTCTTATTTCTACCTGATAGCACCCAACCCACCCCAGTCTATCTCCACAAGCGACAGAACCCAAGATAGTATGGTTATTAGCTGGACTGCTCCATCTCTGCCGGGGACGTTTGATGCCTACCGTGTGGATTACCAAGTTTCAGGTGGTGAAATCCAGACAGTTTATCTGCCCCCTGTTGCGACTTCAACCAAACTAGAGTTTCTGACCCACAACATATTCTACACAATAAATGTGTACACTGAAGTGTACGACTGTGGACTGACAGTAGAAAGTACTGCAAGAATGACATCTGCTACAACAAGTAAGTGATCTCACAATGATAACAGATACTGGGGGAGGGGTTGTAAGAATCACTTGTCAAGATAAATTTGGCTCTCATCAGGCCACACTATTGATGGCACATCAAGGGTTAATTCTGATTTTCTAACATCGGAAATATGAATTGACAGATGCCAGCCTTCCGTTGCATCCCAGTCCTAGTCAGATATTCAAACCCCATGGAAAGGTTGTGTTTGGGGGCAGCCTCAGTTTTGGAGTCTGTGATCTTGGATGCATTGCCATCTACCAAGGTTACTTATTGTTGAGCCACCAAGGTGGAGCAAGACTAAGGATTCTAAGCGATGTTCATCCCTCCATAATGCTTATGAAATTGGAATAATTTTGCAAACATTTGTCCATTTGTAACCAAACTTGGATGACATATGCCGTACAGGGACCTAAATGTTATTAAAAAGGTCATGTATGCAGGTCAAGTCAAATGAGGTCAAATGTTAAAATTGAACTGCAAGTTTGTAGTGGCGTTGGTAACTTTCCGACTATTAGCCCATTTGTAACTAAACTTGAATGATAGATGCACTATTAGGACCTCAAATGTACATTCATGTCAAAGGTCATGTAAGTAGGTCAAAGGTCAAATGAGGTTAAATGTTAATTTAAAGTGTCATACACATTATGGCTATATCCTTTTTTTCTTTTAAATAGCATCTCCTCCCACAGCAGCACCTGCGGTAGTAAACCTTACCACGACCTCCATCACCATCACATGGACCAGGAATGCTCCAAACGTGCATGAAGTTTCCATCAGAGAAGTCGGATCAGACACTGTCTTAAGTGCAGTCAACTACACCACCTCTGACAACGTCGACGTCCACATGTTTACAGTGAGTCCAGCAACACTCTACGATGTGATCATTCGGGTGATAAATTCTGTTGGTATTCTCATAGGTACCGCATCCCGAAATGTGAGATCATGTAAGTATTATTCCTCTTCATAGTTCCTGATATGACAGGGTAAATGAATATAAATGAGTGTAGTGCTTTACTCATAATTTTTCTGTGTTATGGAAAATGGAAGAAAGTAAGAGAAATTGAGTAGAAAAAAGAAAATACAGAAATTCACTGGAAACTGGTTTTCTATACCCCTACATTTACATTACTGTGGAAGTGCGGATGCCTACCTATTGATTGTGACACAGTCATATTTTTTATGCCCCTGCAGACGAAGTCTGGAGGGGGTATATGAAGTGTTGTCCCTGTCCATCTGTTTGTCATTACACAGTTTCGAGAAATGTGTGGTATGGAGGTACATAGATCATGCTAAAATACAGGTCAAGTTCAAATTGGGAGTCTACAGGTCAAATGTCAAATGTTGCAGCTCATTTTATATGTGAATTAGTTTCCACATGATGAATAAAAAATACAAGATGGATTTAAGATTTTTTGGTTTGTAATGAGATGACCTATGAAGGTCATGTTTGAATGTGATGTCCACAGGTCAAAGGTCACAGCTCAATTTATATGCAAATTGATGTCCGTAAGATAACATTAAATATATGGGATAGATTTTAATGATTTTTAATGTGTTTGTAAATGGCTGTGAAGTACAAATTTGAAGTTTGCTGGTCAAAGGTCACATTTCATTATGTATGCAAATTGGTTTCTACTTAATAACTCGAGATGCTGAACAGATTTTGATATTTTTGTTGTGTAGGTAATTGAAACGAGAGTATGGACCAAAGAACTTAGAAATGCATACTAATCGCATTAAGCATGGGCATCTGTGTCCTGTGGATACTTGTAACCATGTTCATCGAGAGTGAGTTTCGTTTCTCATTCTGTCTATTATTTTCGTTTGTAATTATTTATTTAACTTGTCAATTTCTCTTTCCAGTGCCAGTTCCTCCGCTGTATGCACAGGTTACTGATGCTACACAGACGTCTGTCGTCATTGCATGGGATTTCCCCGCGGACGAAACTGCAGGAGGCTTTTCGTTCAAAGTGATTCCTGTTCCTCAACAAGGCAACTACCCCTTGATGGTCCCCTTCGCCAATCGTGAAGTCACCATTTCTGGTTTGGATCCCGCGACGCGATATGAAATCACTTTCCAGAGTTTGTCCGGTCAGATCAACAACTGCCAGACTGAAAGCGATCCAATTATGATAGTTACAGCCACAGGTAAATGGAGTCATTAAAATAATAAAAAAATTCTAAGTTACACATTGATGAATGTTTGGTGTTTGCAGGGTGCAACTATATTTGATATCTGCAAGCCATGTCATATTTTTATACATAACCCTTTACTGTGGAACTGTCTATTTGTGGGAACATGTAAAGTTATCACTTAGTCTTGAGAGAAGAATGTTTAAGATTTGAATACACTGTTGAAATAGTCATTCAGGTACTGTGTTGTTTTAAAGGGCAAAGACATGATTCAGAGTACTTGAAAATGCCTCAAGAACCAAATGAGTATAAAAATCACCAATGTATACAGGGTGGCCCAGAAAGAATGCTACGAGTATGATCGCTAATTTCTTCACCATTATCGGCAAAATGTCATTAATTTATATTTCGTTGGTTAGAACATTCTTTTTTCAATAAAATGATACAAAGATCATTGATTTTGAGTAAGGCGTTTTGATTCTAGGGCCATTTTTTGGAGGCAATGCAATTTCCCAAATTTGCTAATTTTTCAACAGCGGCTGTCATCGGAACGCTGAGATATTCTGGGGTCAGAACTTGCCATACCGGACAAACCGATGATGACAATGGGCTGGAATGTCCTCGCTTTCATAAAGAAGACCATGTGAGCTGCATCTCCATTGTCATTGAGGTTTGTCCGGTATGGCAAGCTGAGACCCCAGAATATCTCGGTGTTCCGACGACCGCCGCTGTTGAAAAATTGGCAAATTTGGGAAATTGCATTGCCTCCGAAAAATAGCCCTAGAATCAAAACGCCTTACTCAAAATCAATGATCTTTGTATCATTTTATTGAAAAAAGAATGTTCTAACCAACGAAATATAAATTAATGACATTTTGCTGATAATGGTGAAGAAATTAGCTATCATATTGTAGCATTCTTTCTGGGCCTCCCTGTATAAACAAATTTGCCTGTTGAAGTGAGTACTGAAAGTACTTCTTTAAAAGTGAATTAACATTTGACAACAAAATTTTCACAGCAGAAATATTGAACAGTGTACTTGATTGTAATATGTTACTTTCATCCTAAACTAAGGATTGCTTCCAATCATGCTATTTTCCATTAATACATTGTAACAACGGGCTATACAATTTTTTACTGGATTTCACAGGACCATTGGGTGATTTTGAGATTCTTGCTACGAACATTGCTGACAAATCTGCGTCTGTGGAATTCAGCCCTTCGATCCATTCACCAGACTCATACTTGATCATGCTTTCACCGTTCGGTGGAGGAGACGTGGTTGCCATGGCTACGGTACCGGCCAATAACATCTTGACTACTGACTTTTCAAATCTAAGGGGAGGGACTAGATACGATGTGGTACTCTCTGCAATTTCCCAGGACAGTGCCTTCAACACTACAGAAACAAGTTTTACTACATGTAAGTAGCTTGTAAATGGACATTTGTTGTTATTCACCTGGTCAATGCAATACAACAAATGATGGGTGATTTCAAGTTTTGGATTAGTGTTATTGTTAGTGTTAGTAGATGTCAAGAGCCGTTAAACCGTACTTCTACACTACGACTCGGATTCTGTAATCGATAGCATAACACGAGTGTTAACACGAGCGTGATGTCACATCCCTTGTTCGACGAACATGAAAACCGCGGAAAACCTGAAGAAAGGTTATAATTTCTTTATGAAATTTAAACAATCGTACTACAAATGTAACACTGTCGGAAAGGCATGTACTTCCTCTTAATTTCATGTATTTGATTTATTTCATTATGTCTTAGTTCTTTCACGATCTAAAATATTGTAATTTTTTCTTGCCGCTTACCGCGCGCCATTGCGCTGCCATACACATTACACGTACAACTGCGCGACCCAGCTGAGTGAGCGGAGACAAAAATAACACTAACACTAACAACGAACTTGAAATAGTGATTTTCTTAATCCCTAGAGTCTAGTGTTAGCTAATGGCACAAACGCATGTAAATCGCTAACACCAGCAACCCAGCTCGGTTCAGCAGACGATTTTTTATACTACCAACAACACCAACTTCCGGAAGTGCGTCATAATTTTGCTAACACCGATCGATTTCAAGTTTCGGATTAACGCTCTTGTTATTGTTAAGATAACACTAACACAAACACTAATCCAAAACTTAAAACCACTCATTGTGTTCTGACAGTGCACTGACTTGCCCAAGTCTAACCTCAATTGGTTATGTCAGAGGATTGTTTTGCTGAGGACAAGTCGATCATTTCCCTAATGTCTGAATTCCAATTGTAAGCATCGCAGAGTTGCCCACAAATAATATTTTTCTTGAAATAAAGAAACGTTATTATTAATATTGTTATTATTAATAATTTTATCATTTTGGCATTGTTAATGCTATCATCTTTACATACAGTACCTAGTCCTCCAGTGAATGTAAGTGTGATATCCACAGACTTCTTCTCCTTCACCATTGCCTGGGAGGCCCCTGTTTACAGCAGTTTGGATGGCTATGCCATCAGGACTGACCTTCAGTCTCAGACAGTGCTGCAGGGCCAGCCCCTGACGGCAACCTTCAATAACCTGATACCTGGCGAGACGTACACAGCCACCGTCTTCTGTTATATAGGAGGCCCAGATGAGAGTGGTTTTACCAGTGAACGCATTGCGACACGGTCAATCGAAGTGACGACAGGTAGCACTGCAGACATTTGCAAAATTTGTTGTTGCACAAATCGTTCATTTTTTCTTGGAATGCCCTTTAATCCTGCACTTTTGAGTTGTTTTTCAAATATTGCCATCTTTAGTTTATGGGCTAGAAAATATATGAAAAAGCAATGTTAATGTATAATTGTAAATTTTAATGGGGTAACCACATGCTGTTAGTAGTGACTGTAGTTGTTGTAGTTGTAGTATTTGATCATCCTCCCTCGTGTAATTTACATGTTTTTAGTGTGTACAGTTTTCATAGAATTTTGATATTCGTAGGCACTTATGGAACCTTTCTCAATTTTGCAAAATACTCATATGCAAGTTTGGATAACAGTTTCTGTTTCCATAAAAATCTAAATGTAAGTTGGCATGATATTCTATTGTATTATGGTGTAGCTCTGCAGGACATTCTGTATACCTCAGTTGACTTACATACAACGTGTACCCCCCAAAATGTCCCTCGGATAAACTGCTAAATTATATGCCTGTGATGCACCTTTCTTTTTATCAAACTTGGAATGGGCTGAAAAACACTGTTACATAAGAGCTTGTGTATTCAAAACCAATGAAGCGAGACCTTTGAAATTTTCACAGGATTTATGTAAAGTTTATTGAGTAGAAAACTTGATCTTAGTAATTATTCTGTGGTCTATGAGAAGGACATTTTTTTCTAGGACACGCTGTACTTGAAACTGACTGACTTGTTTGATTACTGCCGAAGATTGTCTTGTAATGAAAATGGTCTATGAAAATGTTTTTGTTGTCATAAAAAAAAGCATGTTAAACTTCTTCATACTGTATTTCTCCATGTCCCAGTAGGGGCCCTTGAAGAATTCCAAAAAATTAATTGATTATCATTGCCAATTATTATCACTGTTTATTTTTTGGGTAGATACTCCTGCACCCGGACAACTGACCATGCAGATTGTTACCTCTACCACCATAATAGTCAGCTGGGGTGCCGTAGCAGGGAGCGTCACTTACGTGATCAGTATCGAACCAGCTGAGGGAATGCGGATGGAAAGTCTGAGTGATCGACGATCAGACTTCACAGGGCTCACCCCAGGGAGATTGTACACCATTACGCTTACATCAAGTGTTGTTGGTAGCAGCTCCTTGGAGAGTTTTGTGGAGCAGAGAACAAGTAAGTCTGAGCATTTTGATGATGTAGGCCTTTTGTGGAAAAATTTAGTATCTCAAGTACACACTGACATAAATGAAATGGAGAGAAATGTCTTTGAAGTTTGAGCATTTTGTTTTGCTATAGAAGCCTCGACAGTAGTTATATGCTGGTGAAGGTAGTTTTAGAATTTCTTTTATTCATTTAAATATTTTTTGCATAAAGTTCTCATTTTTACTGTAGCTCACCTGAGCTGTACTGCCTGGCAATAGCGCCCTCTGTTTCCAAACACTGTATTGGTGATTGGGAGAATTAATGGGTCAAAAATGTCTTGCCTTGATTGTATTTGATATGTTTTAGAGAATATGCATTTTTGAAATGTGATACACATACATGTAACCACAAAACAGTCCAGTTTCTGGCTACATGCTTAGATTTTAGCCAAGCAACCAAAGTGTTGAATACAGCATCCCCCCCCCCCACAAGGCCCTCTGATAGACTGCTAAACTAAATCCAAAATCAAGTATCATTCTGAGTTCAGTGTTCAGATGTAAAAAGCCCATTTTATTTTGTAACTTTTGTGAAATGTCATTGATCTCGCTTAATTGGGTTTGAATTGTTAACACTGTAATTTACGCAACGCATTGTCTCCAGATATCCCGGGCTGGGTTCCATGGAAAATGTGTTTAAAACCAAAGTCAAATTGTCTTTAATGGGTTAATGTGTTCATGTTTGTAGTAAACAAATGTTTCTCAGTTGAATTCTTATGTTTTGCCCGATAATAGATATGTTTTGAAAGTTCCAAACACACTAGAGTTCAAGATAAATGGGAGTACTTTTTGATTGTGGAAAATTTTCAGTAGATTTCCTAGTTTTGTTAGTTTCCAGGTGAAAGCATTTGAAAGCATTATAAATTTTGCATTCTTGTTCACTTTGATCAAATAAGTAGTTGAAGGAATAACAGTTTCAACAGGTGAATTTTCCATTGCAGGCCCTGATGCAGGGAAAAATTTTTTTTTTTCTTTTCGGGGGCTACTTTTCCTGTTTCATTGCTTTTGAAATATTCTTTTGTATTGAACCCTATGGCAATTTACGGGGGCTCTTTTGCACATTTTGAGGGCTCTTTTGACCATTTTTGGGGGCAAAATTGCCCCGAGCCCCTGTGTATTTTTTCCCTGCCCTGATGCAATATTCACAATAAACATCCTATACATGTCCTAAATACAGGGATGTGACAGCAACAGTGTGAAAAAGTCTGAAAATATCTAACGTTAGTGAAAAGATGTGCCGTTCAATGCAGTAAATGGCAAAAAAAAAAGATCTGAAATCAGATTAAAATTTGATCTCTCATATTCCTGCACAAGTCATAGAGATTTTTGTGTTATTACTTGGTCAGCATGATGATTTGTGTTAAGATTTTGTTAAAAAAGTTTTTTTTATTTATGACTGCTCTCTGCATTTGAGTGTCATTTTCAGACTACCATCTGTTTATAGATGGTTTGAAAACAATTGATATGAAATTATACTGTTTTGCAAGTACTAAATCTTATCTTTAAGAGAAGTAAACCTCATCTTTTCTTTGGTTGGTTTCTAATTTTAGAACCTGCTTTTCCATCTTCGCTGGACATTCAAGCTCTCAGTCCTGTAGAAACCATTGCTCTGTCATTGACATGGGTTTCACCTTCTTCAGGAGAGTGGGACTACATAAGGTATGAGTATATCTGGGTATGGGGAAAAGTATGGGGGGTATGTATACAATAGTTTGCTCTTAACTCTTTATGTGCTTGTATACCAACTCTCACCTTGCCTCAGTAGTGTATCAACATTAACTGCACACAAGACATGGCCCTTTGATGTATAATAGGGAGTTTAAGATTGTGTGGACGTGGACCTTGTTCACGTTGACCGGAAGTGTGTGCCAACGCCGTCGACTGCTTCTGCTGACTGCATATACCTTTAAGATTTAAGTTGACAGTGCAGTCAACGTAGTATGTCACCGCATGATCGTCGCACAAAATTCCTAGTAAAATGCATGCATGTACAGTATATTGCGCACAACGAGACTGGTATATTGTGGCTATAAACCTTCATCGGCTTTCCGAATTGATCATATTTAACATTATTCTACCGTGTATTCGATGATGAAGATTAATGTTGCTACACACGGTTCAAATAGGCGGATGAATATATACTACGAACATGTTGTCAAGTTTATCGCTAAAGTATACTTCAGGTTTGCTGCGCCAGGGGG
>JZLH01S0492741.1:17321-29789 GCA_001188425.1 Eucidaris tribuloides
CAAGGAAGGTATAACAATATATAGATTTCTCCTCTCCCTGCTTCACATCTTCCCTGGTTACAGGAGTCTATTCATGATTCCCAAACCCTTTCTCAATGTGGCGTTAGTACATCGATTTATGGCTACACACAATATGCAGGCTTATAAACAGCTCTTAGTAGGGTACAAGATCAAAGCTGATCGTGTGTTCGGATGAGGGATACGGGTTTACTTTTATTAAAGCCATATAAGTAAACTTATGTTCTACAGACCTTTAGACTTGATGTAAACAAAATTAGAAGACCACAGGATTCAAAGTTGGTTGCAGATGGTTATTTTTAAAATGGTTGGATATATACAGAGAGATATATATATTAAGCTAGGGCGTGTACCACTTTTGGGCACATCGGGCCTTCCACATTGCACATTGGGAAGAATTGCCTAATGAAAAAAAATATTTGTGGTTAGTTTCGTATTGAATGTGTATTTCAAATTGTTAGTTTTACTTAATTAGAGGCCATTTTCTTTGAACTTTTAAAAGGCCTCATATTTTAGAGCTTCAAGGGGCTCTGCCCCCTCGACCCCCCACCAGGGCCCCCTTGCTGTGACGCTTCATGTGTTAGATATTGGCACAGTACAAATTCTTGATAACAAATATGGCGCTTCAACAATAATAATTGAGAACCCCTGGTACTAAACACCCTCTTCCAACATTGTGTACTGGGGTGGATTTTGAGCCACCTGATATCAGGCTAAGGTGCTTTCACTCTTTCCTGTACATGAACTCAGGGTTCCTCTATAGGAGTGGGACGGGATTAATTTTAACTAATTTTAAGGCATGCAGAAGAGACACTTTGCCTTTAAACAGTCTATTTTGCTTCCTGATCGAGTAATTGTTCAAATTTTTTGATGAAACAATAATTGATTGTCACGTCCGTCTTTGCTGAAATTGCATTATGTTGCTTATCATTTCATCATTTTACAGATGATGTAGACCCTGGCTCGGTGACGGTGCTGTCACGTGATTCAACGTCATTCACACTCGGGCTGGCGCCCCCTCAGTCTTCCTCCATCAGCTCCCTCCTCATTATAGTTTACCAAATTACAGTTACAGCAACGGGAAGCAACAGGGCTTACATCAATTCTGTCTTCAATTCTTTTCCTCCTGAAAACACTTAATTCTCTTGAGGAAAGATCATTTGGGGGTTTGATGTTATCCTCGATGTATGAATATGAGGTAACCTGGACCCTAGCTAACCAGATGACGGTGATGAGCTCTGGATTTGTGTTGACTTGTAAGTATTTTTGCAGAAACTGGTTTTGTTTTCATATGCACAAGTGTGCATTCATTTTCACAAAGTGTTATAATAAAATCTGCACAATGACGGTTTCAAATCAGAATCACATACCGAAATCGGATATTGGTGTCAAAAGCCTGGGGAAATGTGTTTTAATACAACCATTTAAAGTATTTGAATTTAATTTTAGCACATATTTTCTGTAAATCTGAAAATGAGATATCCACCATTTTCAATGGGTTAAAAATTCAAAATGGCAATATTTGTCATGTCCAATTGTTGCATTTACAACATTGTTTAGTCCTCTTATTAGACATTAATAACTTAGTGATATATGTGTATGGGAAGAATTAAAATTTCATAATGTAAAGAAAATTGTTACTTGAAACACTCGTGTTTAGTACAAATATGTACTAATTGCTTTCAATTGTGCCATTGATCTCAGGTGCTTATACGACCATGGTGGAGTGAAGATCGCCTGGCCTACTTCTGTTAATAGCAAATTCAAATCTTATTTTTATTACATTTGTTGTCATATTTTCAGTGCCTGCGACACCACAAAACTTGTTGGCTACTTCAGGAGTCGGGTCATCCCTCATAACACTGCAATGGAACTCCCCAAATCCATCAACTAACATCATTGGCTACAGGATCAAGTACTCTCCATTTGGTGAGACAGGGGTGACAACGCTCATGGTGCCTGCAGGGACTAGATTAGTTAATATCAACGATCTGATACCCACCATTACGTACACGTTCCAAGTTTCATCAGTGGTTCAAAATGGGGATCAAATGGTGGAAAGTGATGCTGCTGTCACCACCCATGCTATCAGTAAGTCAATTCAATTTTTTTTTTTGTCGGGGGGGGGGGGAATAATATGAGTAACTCAGTAAATTTATAAATAAAGTCAAATAAAACATGAACATAGGTTTAATGAATGAAGTAAATGTAGGGGAACTCGAAGTGATGCTTGGGGAAGTTTGGATGATCCATTCAAGAATTTTGATTTTTTTAATTTTATTCTTATGCAAGACTCCTCTTTTCACCATTTTACAATAGCTGGCATGTCACATAAAGAAAAAAAAATGTTGAATTTTTATGTATGATATATATTTGTCAAATTTTTGCATAGTTTCAATGGAACAATCATTGTAAGTGAACATTAGTGCAGAAAATCGTGGGGATTCCTCCACTCTCCACAAAAAGTGGCAGAGTTACCTATTCTTTAGAAATGAGAAAAGTTAGATGAAATATTGAAAATTTATCAAATTGTTTTTGACTGGTTTAGCCAAATTGTTAAAATGTATGTAAACTTTGATGAACACTTATTGCACTTGGCTGTGCCCTGCAGGTTGATGTTTTTGACTTACAGGTTTGAGGTATTCTATGCCACAGTCAAATGCTAAGACACTAGGATTTTCTCCTCCCGCATGCTGGTTCCTTCTTTGCATAAAATATGTACAAACTCTGTCTCATTCTTACATCTAGGCCCAGCTTCAGGAGTGGTCTATGTCAGGAGTAAGACTAACAGTTCCCTAGACTTGATTTGGCAATCTGTGTCTAGCACTGGATACTACACTGTTTTAGTGGAACGTGATGGTATGCAGATTTCTTTCAATGATGTACCTGGATCCAGTCAGCCACGCTTCCTAGCACAACAATTGGAGTCTGGTCGTGAATACGACATAACGGTCACTCACATGCCGTCAATGGCCACCTTAACCACCCGAGCATTTACAGGTAATTAGGAACGGTTAGGATTCTTTTGACATGCCGACACTTGTTAGCACTCTGTTTTGACCTATCTCTAAGCATTTGGTGCAGGGCTGAGATTCATAAAAACTAATATCTACAAGATCCTACGTCATATTGTTGTGAAAAACACAATACAATGACTTAACTTTCAGTAATTTGTCTAATAGGCCTATGTCCTGTAGCATGCCGGAGTTTTTTTGCCTGTTTTAATCTTCAGCTTTGAATTCTTTTTACTGTTAATTACCGACAATTATGCAATTAGAGGGTTCATCTTACAATATACACATAAACAGTCTCAGTACGCCAGTTACAAGGCATATAATGTACACAGACCAGTCATGCATATGTGCATGCTTCAAACAATATGCCTGCATGTGCCTGGCCTCAGGTCAAACTTTTTATTTGGAGAGAAGTAACATTTTGAATTGATGTCATATTTTTGAAATCTTAATTATGACATAGCATTGTGCAAGTGACACACTATAAGTAAGATACTTAGATTGATCTGCCTTGATTTTGTCTCTGTGTGTTTTTATTTGTTGACTAAGAGATTTCGTAAATCCTCATAGACTTTGTACAGGGTCTATCTGGTTCCTGTAAGCAATGGGTTAAGTGTCATTTTGGTTTACTGATTTATTTTATGTTTGGAAATGAAAATAAAATGAAATGAAATGAAATATAAACTAAAGTGTTCCATGATTCAAACTTCATCTCTTAAATTGCTATCATCCTCATCATCTTTACAATTAATTACAGATCCCAATCCACCTGGGGATATAACCGTTATTTCTTCGGAGCAGACCTCAGTCCAACTTTCTCTCACTCCGCCACCGGATGATACTGTTTTTGACAGCTACGAGATCTCCTTTCGGAGGTCTTCTGACACTGAAGAAACATCGTCAGGTTCTGCATCGAGTACCAATATGTACTACACGGTGGAAGGCCTGAATCCAGACACAAACTATACCTTCTTTGTCCGGACTGTCGTTGGGCAGGGTGTGTCCCGTGGTGTAAGTGTCCCCTCTACGGTCGACAGAAGTACATGTAAGTTCATGCCAGAAACCTCTCCCTGTAAAAAGTTATATTGAATTGACATTGCTAATTGCAGTGGTGTTGTGGGAGAGCCCCAGTTGGGGTGGATGTGTGCATGAAGTAAGTCTGCCTTCTACAGTTGAAGGAAGTACATGTAAGTTTGTGACAAAAACCTCTTCCTGTTAAAAGTTATATTGAATTGATGCTGCTAATTACAGTGGTGTTGTAGGATAGCCCCAGCTTGGGTAGGCGTGTGGTGTGAAGTAAGTGTGCCCTCTACAGTTGAAGGAATTACATGTGAGTTCACGACCGAAACTTTTCCCCCTAGGCTTTATCCATTTTGAGAACGAAACATCGCTTTGTGTTTCTTAGCTGGGGGGGGGGGGCTTCCAAGAGTATGACAAAAGACAAGTATATTCTCATCTATGCATTTCTTTAGTCAGGTACAGCTGTAAATGCTGCAGAAAGTTCTGTATTGTTCCTGTTAAGACCCCTCAGGGTTAAAAGTTCACCTAGGGGTGGGGGAAAAGATGTTTCATATTTTTTACTTTTCAGTTAACCATGTTGGAAGCCATCACCAGAGAATAGGGATGTCAAGTTATCCTAATTGGTGAATAAGGACCCAAGAAATGCTCTAGGCATTTGTTCCAAATGGGGGAAAAAAAATCATAGTTTAATTTATGTCTATGTACAACAATCAGTTTTCCATACCACGACTGACAAGAGATTTGTGCCTGGGGTTGTATCCTATGGAAATATGTGATTGTTTGTTAACCTTTATTATTTCTTATGTTGTTTTATTTTGTTTTTTTGATGATTCAGCTGCTCTTCAACCTGGCCAGATAGTGTTCGTCGATGTCACCACTGAGACCATCACTGTGGCCTATGGTCCCTACCCGGGCGTTGATTCAGCCACCTCACAATACGTCATCACCTATGAAGGGCAAGGGGGTAGTCTGGAGCACATGGAGGCCGATCGACGGGCCTTACTGACAGGCTTGACGCCGGGAGAGCAGTACACGGTCACGGTTAGTGTGCAGAATAATGTTGGTGAAACTCTCAACAGTAATTCAGCATCAACACGAACAGGTATGTCAGTGTATCATATTACTGGACACCCTTTATTTGGAAGCAGAATTAAAACTGAATTATTTGAGTAATTTTTTCTATAAATTTATTTTGTATCTTTATTACTCCTTCATAATTCATATTTTGACTATAAAAGAAGGCAAGTAACATAATCTGATTAAATTGGCAATAAAAATGACCCCTTCATGCTTATAAGAGCAAGAAATAGGTGTCACAATTTGAATGTTGGCCTTGTTGGTATCTTCAGTAATTATTTTGCACTCTTGATAACTTATTACATTTTTGAGAAAGGATTACTAAATTGATACCAGTGGTACATGTATATCTGTTTTAATTGTCTCATGAAAGAGACAAGAATTTGTTACGGATTTGCAGGTGTTTGTGTTCTTACAATGCACAATAATAATAATAATAATAATAATAATAATAATAATAATAATAATAATAATAGTAACAGTAAGAAGAAGAAGAAGAAGAAGAAGAAGAAGAAGAAGAAGTAAGAAGAAGAGGAGTTACACCAACAATAATAATAATACATTTTTGTTTAGTGCATAACACATACATGTAGGCTTAACTGCATGTCTCTAAGTACTGGAACTGATGCACTGGGTTCGTAATCATGAAAATTTTACAAAATGCTAAATAAATGTGTTTCCAAATTATTTCTATACTGTTTGTATGTTTCTATATTCCTAAGATACTCTGGCAACTTATTCCACAAAACAGCGGCTGCATAAGAAAATGAGCTTTTGCCGTATGATTTTGTCACAGTGTGTGGGACCTGCTATAACAACTGGACACCCTTGAAACTGAAAATGATCTTTTATACGAAGCTAATGCAATGTGTACTATGATAGTTTCCTATTTGTCTTTCAGTTCCCAATCCACCCGCCAACCTCAACATCAATATAGCTGTAGTCTCACTGGCACTCTCATGGAGTGCTCCACAGACCGGTAGTTTCAATGGATTTGAAGTCAGGATAGACAATGTCATCTATGCCGATGTTCCAGCTAATCAGCTAAGCATTGATGTCACTGGCCTGTCACCCGCAACGATATATGAGGTTGCTGTGAAAACACTCAGTGAAGATCCTGATGTGAGACGATCAAGTATGCCGATGTCCCGAGCAGTCACTACACGTAAGATATTAGTATTATTTGTGACCCATCACGCCAAAAGGAGCCACAAGTCGATTGTTTGGCCCTGTTGTCTTTTGCCATATTCATTTTCTCCATATTCCAAGCTTTATTTTGGTATATAACATGTTGCATAATAGTAAGTATACCCGGAGAAATTCTACTTTGAACAAGGAGCTTTCGCCGTGTCAAGAAAATCTGGTTTACAAGAAAACCGCTCTCAAAGTGCAGCGTCCATTCAAAATGCGAAACCGCGATCGCGCTGAAATTCCGATAAAACCAAGGGTAAAAACTCCCTAGCAACAGTGAGTTTGCATTGCTCGTCATTCTTGAAATTTTGCATTTGGAATTTATACACTAGGTTTGTAGAAAGTGCTTTTTCAGTTTGAACGAATTTAGTAAGATTTTAATACTTGTTTGGTTTTTACCAAAAATACATTGGGTTCTTAACCGTCTGTGTTATTTTCGCTCGGTGCATGTACCTTGCGAGGCAGGTCACTGGTGACCATGGACGCCAGAAACTTGGAGGGCCTTAGGGTGAGAGATTTGACACAATAAATTTCCACAAGTAGTAATTGCTTGTAAGTCGATTGTTCATACTAATTTGCAAAGTTCGGGATTAAATAAACTGAGATTCTCAAGGGAAACAATAACTTCTTATTGTCTGCTATATCGCTATTCAATTGATGAATAACTGCGCCAGCAGTCCAGAGCACGCGCAAGAATTAGGGCCCCCTATAATTAACACGCCGACAGACCTGACAGGGACCCGCTTTGCATAGTTATGATTCTGTCCTCTTTGATGGCCCCACGCATTTAAAAGCCTATTCAACTAGATTGAGCCAGCTTTTATGCATCCGTAACAAAAGAACAAAAGAACCTGTGAAAGTTTTAATCGATTGTGCACATACTTGGTGTACGAGTGGGGATTACAAATTACATGGATAATGCAAACGTGCATGTCTTTACTCTAAACCCACCAGGTTACAAATTCTCTGGCGCAGCGAATACCTTCTCACGCTGCATAGGCATTTGTACTTACTCTGTTGATTTAATATTGACGCAAAATATTGTGAATCTAATGTTTACAGATTAAAATGTCGAAAAATCGGAAACAGCAAAGAAATCGAGAATATCATAACAAATCAAGTTCAAGTTAAGGATAGTTGTCAGTTTGCACGTTCGGAAAAAAAATGGAATCACATCAATCACGGTACGTCATGTGACACGGCTCAGCCAATGAGCAGCCGTCTTGCGTTGCTAGGGACGTGGCCTAACTGACTCAGATTTTCTGTGTGTTTTTTTTTCACGAGGTCGAATGGAAGGCTCTCAGAAAAATGTAAAATTTTACCCCTTTTCCATGCATATTTTGATCTGAAACTTTCACAGGACATTAAAGAGACTTTGAAAATTTGATTTCAGTAAAAAAAATAATTTTGACAAATTTGACCTGTTCCGACAATTTTACTTATTTTCTCTAAACCGTCCGTTGCGACTTGTGGCTCCTTTAGGCGTGACGGGTCACATTTGTTTAAATTTTTTTATCATTTAATTGTTGGGCCAATTTTCTCAGAAATTTTAGAAAATATAGCCCTTGGAAGATATTTTGTAGAGGCTATTGTTTTTCTGCTTTACAGGGGCTGAAAGCCCAGAACTTCCATGGAATTTGAACACCATATTGATGTTATTTACAAAATGATATTGTTTTGATCATTTATACCTTTCACTTTCTCCATCTTGTTTCAGTACCACTTTTGCTAGAATTATCAGAAAAATAAAGTGCGGAAAAAAATATTATCTGGGCGATATTTTTTTACTTTACAGGGGCTGAAAGCCCAGAACCTTCATGGAATTGGAGTACTGGGGGGTGTTTTTGATATTATTTTGAACAGCTTTCCCTGTCACTTAAAGCTGCATCCCAATATATTCCTCTGTTAAAAAAAATTAAATCTTTTTCAATTGTAACCATACATATAATATCACTAGTATAACTTTAATTCTACTTGATCCAGCGTAAAAGTCTTATGTGTATTTTTATAACCATCCATCAATCTCATTGGCCACCTGTGTGGGGCCTGGTTAGAGCTGTTGTGAATTATGTACTGACTGGGCATGTTCCTCAAATTGTCAGTGAATTAACTCTTAACGTGCCAGAAGATTTAAACCTCTATGGATTTTATGTGTATTATTTGGTGCAGATCTGCGACTTCGACACGTTAAGAGTTCAGCAGCAAGAGGCTACCAGGCCTCACCCAGGTGGAGCTAGGTATTGTGATGGGTGACAAAAATAGTTTAATTATAATCTTTAGTTTTTTTTTAAATTGGAGTAATTCTTCTTCTTCATGGGAGTATGCAGAAGTTTTCAAAGGGGGTGGTGATAATCCGCAGCCAAATCATGTCCATTCACAGCCAAATCCCGAGTCCAAACTTGTTCACAGCCAGCCAGTGGTCGAAAAGTCAAAAAGTGTGGGGAATCACAAATAAAAAAAGTCAGGTTTTATGGGAAGCGGTTTCAAGACCTAAAGGGGGTGTTTTCAGCAAAAAAGGAGTTTTTTGTGAAGGGGGAGGGGGTGTTTTACGTATTACATAAAAAGGGGGGACCCCGATTGTCAGAAGGGAGGGGGTGTGAAAACATCAAATAACCCCTCCCCCCTCACTGTGTACGCCCATGAATATGATCTTCTATGAAATACCAAAAAGAACTGTTGCCGGGCCAGTGTCATGAGTGTCCCTGGACAGTGTGTTGTTTGCTCTATAATTTGTCACTGTTATTATAATTATTGTTTTATCTCTATCAGTTTCTCCGTCTTGCGTCAGTGCTACCAGCTGCCAAGTGCAATCCACTGTCGGATCAACTTCTGCAACGTTCTTCTATCTGGAAAGTGCTCAAGCAATAGGGGTGTATATCGGTGTCCTGCTTGATCTCGATGGGGCTGTACGAGCAACAGAAAACACCCCAGGAACCACGCTGACATTCAATGATATATCACCATCGTTTAGAGGTCTGATGAGAATTCAGGTGCCACCTGGGGTGTATGATGATACATACATCCGTTTTAGTAAGTACTTGGAATTTTCTTTGCTTCTTTCCCCCTGTTTCTTCCTGTACAATATTTGTAACGACAGGATAAGCTATAAGTCAGAGAAATTAAAATCTTGTTTGTTATACAAGGTGTGACAAAAAAGAAATGAGACTGTGACAGCCATGCTCATGAAGCAATGTCAATCGATGTCAATCGACCCACCACTCATGTCACTGTGTTGCCCAAGCATTCACCAAAATTCTGCTATAAATTTGTTGACCTATCTCACTCTGTGCCCCTTCCTCGGGCTGTTGAGTGGCACGCCCCTACTTTGCTCCGTCTCTACACTATAGTTGGCATACACTGGGAGCCTGGAATCAATCTGAAGTTCCTGGGTCAATTGGGTGGGGGCCCAGTCGAGTTTCTCACCTGCTTCTCCTTTGGAAAAGGAAAAGGGTAGATCAAGTGTAATTTTCAAGGTCATGGGTCAGGTATCAAGGTCAACATCAAGCAAACCACAAAAAGAAAAGCCCCACACAAAAGCTCATGTTCTATCTGTATTGTTTATATTATAACAATAATATTTTTCGGTTGTCATCCGAAAGTGATCTACTGTCACCAAAGGCTTCAGGCTGTAAGGTATCTATGTGTTTTACGTTACTTTGGTGAATACAGGGAGTACATGTGGACAGTTAGTCAACATTTCAAAAATTATTTTCAAGGTTATTTGGTGGTAAGAGAGAGAAATGCTAACTTTGACAGATTAGTACTTGTGCTTTCTGAGCACATCTCTTGTTTATTATCATCGTTATCATTATAATTATTACTTTATATTCTTCTCCTACAGATCCCAACTCACCAGGACCCATTACAGTACAGGAATGCACTCCGACGTCCATCAGCATCAGATGGGAAGCTGCTCAGGGAGACTTGACAGGGTATTACCTCCGCCTCGTTCCACCCAATGGTAACCTGGTAACAATAGCCTCTCTACCAGTAACCTCGCCTACCGAGTACAATTTCCGCGATCTGGATCCAGATACTGTGTATGAGATCATTGTGGAGTCATTCTTGAGAGCGGTGACAGTGACTATCAACAATGTTAATGTCATGTTTGCAGAACAGTTAGGAGATACTTCCCAATCTGTAGTAAATGGAACTAGTAAGTATCACACAATTAAGCTGTGGGTGATTTAACGTTTGGGAACACTGTTATGTTCATTTGCATACTATTACTGCTGTGGGATTTGTGAATAAATGTCATATTTTGGCTGGTTTAGACACAGGTTTTTAACTCACAATTCTAAGATGTAACCAGTGTAAAAGATTGTTGTTTCATGGTTTATTAAAAATTCATGTATTGTGACAGTGTCAAATTGCACATGATCCCCTAAAATTGGTGGATTTACTCATACATAACATTACTTACAAAGCAAAACTTATATTCAACTTTTTTGACATCAGAAGATTTACTCGTGTTATTTACGAGAGTGAAAAAGAAGAGGGATAAGGAGAAGAAGAAAAGGAAAAAGAAATAGAAGAGAAAGTAGAAGGAATGGAGGTGGAAGAGAAGAAGAAGATGAAGATGTTGTAAACAATGAAAAAGAAGAACAAGAAGAAGAAGGAAAATGAGAAGAAAAAGAAAATGGGGAAGGAAAAGATGTAAAAGGAGTGGAGAGAAGGAAAGAAGAGGAAGAGAAAAAAGGAGACATGAGGTAGAAGGGGAGAAGAAGAAAGAAAATATAAAAAAAATTGGGGAACACATTTACTTGATATTGTCAAATAACAGTACTTTCACCTTTGCCTAAATGTGAAAAAAAGAAAGAAAACACATTCCCACGCCATGAAAACATGATATACACTGATATAGAACTTTCATTGATTGGGGGTAATTATATAATGCAGTTCAAACATGTGACTGATCTTTTGGATCAAAAAAGTTTATAGGAGTGGGTGAAAGTTTGCCCGCAAATATCAAATAAAACTACATTTTATTTGATATACACTGTAGCACTATAAATCTATTGGGGATGTGACACACCCCCTTTTCCAACTTAATCCTGGACATACCACTGCATTAGATATCAGACTATTTGCATGGCTGTGAAACCCATTCATAACACTTCTATTCATTTCTACCCACAGAACCAGTGCCTGCCTCCGATATTATAGTCCAGTCTAGGACGACGAATTCTCTCGTTGTTTTATGGAATGACAACGGTTTCCCTGAGAGCAACTATCAGCTGTTTTACCGGCCGTCTGGCAGTGAAGACCCAGAGTTAAGCATCTCCACCCAGACCACCATGGCTACCCTAACAGGCCTGCAGCCAGGAACTCTCTATTCCCTCCGACTGGTCTTTAGTGACCCCCGTGGGCCAGATGATGTGTCTGGTGTTGCGAGGACAAGTAAGTAGAAAATAGGGGTTAGAGGTCAAATGAGAATGAGGTAAACATGAAGAAAGGACAGTGCCAATAATGGTTTAATTGGTATTTTTTCTCATTTTTTCATACCTGATAGAGCTTGGTGGGGCTTGCATTTTTCTACATAGAATTTTGATATTCATTAATTATGCCAAATGTATGCAGATTTCTTCAATTGTCTTTTTTTTTCAACAAAAAGTACTTGTTTATCATTATTTCTCTACCAGTCTTTGAATGTGTTTTTATGATTTGATTGGTAATTGAATTGGAAACTTCCTTGAAACTTAACATAAACTTTTAGTGTTTTAAGCTAGACCTTTCAGAAATTAGCACCATCCCAGAAACATATACAGTACACTTGTGTGGGGACGTATTACACACTGGGTACTGATTCACTTCTTTCACTTGTATTTCACTTCCAGCACCTTTTCAGCCTGGTGCCATTACTCTTGTCAGTGGAACTGCGACAGAGTTGACATTTAGCTGGGTTGCAGCTACCGGCAACGTGGATTTCTACCGCATCACAAGCATTGCCGTGGGAACAGGCACTACCATTGTCACCACAAATGTTGGTGTTACGCTGACGGAGACGAGATCACTGTTACTACCAGCTACCACTTACGGCATCTCCATCGAAGCTGTCGCAGGCTTTAGTGCAATGAATGATCAACAGGAGTCCAGTCTACCTTCCATGGCTAGTTACACAACTTGTAAGTGTGCAGAGCATTTGACG
>JZLH01S0492851.1:0-11829 GCA_001188425.1 Eucidaris tribuloides
TAATTAGTGGCTAGAGTAGCATGTACAGTAGCATGTAATAGATAATCACAAATTTATAACATCATCTTCGTCATCATCATTATCATCATTATCATCTTCATATTCATCTTCATCATTATCACCAATTATTATCATAATCAACAACAACATTATTATGATCGTTATCTCACGCAATATTCCTCTCACGTGTTTATGTACAAAAAATATCAATCTTTCAAAAAGTACAAGTTCCAGTACAGCATAATCGCTTCAGACATCTGGCAACAAAATTCAAACATTCTACAATTTCTTTTGATTTATACGTATTGCAGTGTATTGTGTTTTAAATAATTTGGCATCAGATTTCATTCTAAATATTACCTTTGGAAAAATAACGGCAGTTCCCCTAACATTTTAATTTTGGTTACTATCTATGTAACTTTTTATGTTTATCCGGTTTTACTGAATGTGTTCTATATTTCTTAAAAAATAAATATAAAGGGCTGCCTCGCCCGCAGGCCATTTCCAGGCCTTTTCAGGTTTGCCCCGCAACTTCAAGTTTTAACCCAAATAATGAACACATGATTCTAGCCTTTCATGTAATTGTCCTTATTGTTATTTTTTCTTGTCATACATGTATACTTGGTGTTTCACCTTATGTTTATTGTGCAATTTGTATTCTCTGTATTATTTCTGTTTGTGTTTTTTTTAGAAAGTTGCGGAATAAAGATGAAATGAAATGAAAAAAATCTCGATTATGGAATACTTTAGAAGTCTCAAAATATTAATTGCTTATGAAAACAATACCCGGGGAGAGAAAAAAAAGCCCCTCTTACTCCTCAAGGCACAGATGCGTAGATAAGACATGCAAATAGATGTATTCTTGTATTTTCAAGTTATATCTATAGACTATACATTTTCGTGCTTGTTATGCTATCGTTCGATTTATTTTGTTGATATTCATATCATGAAATATTTGTTGGACATATTTCGGGGGTGAGTGGGTGATAATTCAGATAATCTACTTTTAATAGTTCAGCTGTTGTGAAACGAGTTAAAGTAACATCCGCATCATCAACAAAATATTGACATAATCACACTGACATACTAGTAATCACGGGCGTAAATACGGTCCGAGGAGTGGGGGGTGATCGATGAAATGTCCAAATTTTGGGGACACCCCCAAATCAAGCGCTATTTCTTGAAAAGGGGACACCTGCAACATGCAAAATATACCACTATTTCTAAACATCGGCATATAGATTTTATTGTGATTACATTTGAGACCTTTCACGTAATGTGTTTCTCGATCTTTTGCTGTAATATAAAAGCAATAAATACCATAGCATTAAATTTTGCAGTCGGGTTTTCATGGCCTATATCAATGTGCGAGCGAGCGAAGCGAGCGATAAATTTTTTAAGACCTGTGAGACTGCATGGTGTCTAATAACATGTTATAAAAGGGACAAATGTTTCTGAAATGTCTCAGATTCAGAGACTGAAAAGACCTTCAAGCATACTATATCAAATATTAATCCTGGGCTTAGAAATTAAAGTAAGTTGATCTAAGTCGCTTCAAATTCGGGGCACAAATTACAGAGGAAAAGAGGGCATTTTAAGAACTAGTATCACTTAAAAGGCGATAGCGGCAGTTAAATTAGAACTGGTGTCTCTAAAATATAATAAAATGCCATTGTCACAGGTGAGACTTATCATAATCAAAAATTATTTTCTTTTTATCTGAAAAGAAAACGATTATGAATGTAAAAGGGGCAAACTAAAAGGCCTTATTTTGATGCAAATTATTCAAAAGCGCAATCGTCAAAAAGGAAAAGATTGTAGAAAGGAAATACTTTAAAGAGTTTTATGAGAAGTAAAAAGGATAGTGGATACCCAAATTCCTGGAATACTGGGAACACCCCCCCCCCCACACACACACACACGACAACACACACACACACACACACACACACACACACACACACACACACACACACACACACACACACACACACACACACACACACACACACACACACACACACACACACACACACACACACACACACACACACACACACACACACACACACACACACACACACACACACACAACACATGATTTTGAATAAGGATTAAAAAAATCTTGAAAGCGTTCTTAAAATTCTGAGCAAAAAATCATGACCATATAGACAGTCATCTTTATAAATGCTGTACAGTCTCGGGTGGGCTCCTTATGTCCTTACGTGTAACTACCTGAGTTTGTTTTCTACATTTTGTTGATAATACGATGATTCCATTAGGCCTACATTTTGCGATATCTGTGCACTAAATAGGGATAGGGATATAATACCCATTTAGAGAGACGGAAAACACGTTAGTATTGAAAATGAATAACAGATATTGTAATATACGTATAAAAATGGAAACATCGGGATATTCAGATAACAATATCTTTAGCATTTTAAAAGTTTAAAAATGTTATTAATAATTGAATAAACACAAAATACTTTTTTTTAATTGAAAAGTGGAAATAATTTGTACAGATCATCCCCGTTCCAGAAAAGTGGTGTGAATATATTCCCTCAATCACCCTCTTCCCAATTTACGACAGTGTTCTTTAATTCGGCAGTTGAGATTGCTGGTCTCTGTCTGTCAGTATGATACCACACACTAAAACCAACATTCTGAATAAATACTTTTTAAAAGTCGGAGGATACACATTTTCAAAATAATTGATTATAACTCTACTATCATGCAGTGGAGACTACCTTTAAAACAAGGTCATACACAGTAAATTTCCGGGGCTGAAATGTTCACATTATTGAGGGAAAGTGCAAACGATGGCGCGAAGCGACCGAGCAGGAGCTTTTGAGTTTTTGGAATTAAAATTGAACGATTTTACATGTTAAGCATTTTAAAGGCATTTCAGAAGAAATTCTCAGTATACGAGGGGCGTTCAATAAGTAATGCCCCTAACCCACTTCCAGTTGTTTGATCTTGCTGAAATTTTGCATGTGCAATTATTTATATCTCTATGGATTAAGTGGCAAATTACAGCTCTGAACTAATTGTGGTTTCTGATTTACAGGTGTTTGAACTGAGTCAAGTGTGAAATGGATTTATGCGTCGATCTTCCAAAAATGCAGCCTCAACTTGACGGACAGATGCCTCATCAATGGCAGAAGGGGGGGGGGGCGACCAGATCTGGGACCTGTTTCCACAGAGTTCCGACCATGTTTTGAATTTCACGATGCCAGCGATTACATAGTCATAATATGGTCGCAAATCATCACCGGATAAGTTACTTCAGTTCATCAAAAATCTCACCCGTGGTTGTGCGTCCATTCAAATACAAAAACCGATCACTGCTCGAGCACTCAACAGCTCCATTATCAACACACTGACCTCGCAGTTCAATACACCTTAAATCAGAAACCTCACAATATCAGAGCTGAGAAATTGCCACAACTATAGAGATAAAAAATGCACAGCCAAAAGTTAGCTACGATCTAAACAACTGAAGTGGCCAGGGGCATTACTTAAATCGCCCCGCGTAAAGCAATTTCATCAATGATGATTGAAAAATAGAAATTAGTAACTTGAAGAAGTGGGGGGGATGATTGTACAGGCCACCCCCTCCTCGAAATGTGGGGGGATTTATCCCCCACCCCCCCCCCCTGGGTTTACGCCAGTGCTGGTAATCCACGAGTATATAGCTTTTGCTTCTAAGGGGTTGGCAGGAAAGTCAGTGAGCAAATCGTTAATTTGCGAAACTTATCGAGCTAACGTTAGGATTGCAAGCACTGTACATTTATTTGGTCAAAATGAAGAGAATCGAATGGTTTGAAAAATAGGATTAAATTTACTGATCAACCAATTTCGAAATAGATCTTTTGGATGTCACCAGGAAAACCTGTCAAAAGAGTAAGAAGACCACTACCTTTTCCAGACACTATCTCATACATGATAGATGTCATAAGATATCGGTTTGGAAAAAAACAGAAATATCTGAATGGATGCTGGATAGAATACTCATGGGCAAACCGTGTTGCTTCTGCATCTTTCACCCCGTCTTTGGATGATTGTGGCTTTTCCTTGTGAAAGTCATCATGCCCAGACATCAACGGTCTGCATGTATGTTTTTATATCGAGTTTTTCACAATTTTGAACAATGTTATCTTCTCTGTAGTTAAAATGTCCATGACAGTGGTGTTTTAGCTTATCCCTAACATTGTGGAGTACATAGAATCTTGTATCATTTACCGTTGTTTGTGTGTTACTATACCGGTATTTCCTTTTTCTTTCCTTCTTCTTCTTCTTCTTCTTCATCATCTTCATCTTCTTCTTCTTTGATATCATCGTCTTTATCATCATCACGGCAACATGCATCAACATCATCATGACCACATCCACCGCCGTGACCGCCGCCACCACCACCACCACCACCACCACCATCACCACCACCAAAACCATTATCACCATCACCCCCACAACATCAACATCAACATGACCATATACCCACCATCACATCATCACCGTACCCACCACTACCATTACCACAACCACCATCACCATCACCATAATCACCATCACTACCACCACCACCGTTATTATCACCATCATCATCATCATCATCATCATCATCATCATCATCATCATTATCATCATCATCATCATCATTTTTACCATCACCATCACCACAATAACGCCAACATCAACGCTATCATTTGTGTACGCCAAATGAATCAAAATGAAACCCAAACATCCATCTGCGTTTCATTCTGCTTCAAAGAGAAATGGCAAGATTGGAAGTAGTCCTCAATATAAACCCAACAAAAAAAGTAACTACCCCCTTTTCTTAAACTACCATAATTTTTTAACGGAATAAGTTTTAGCAAAATAATTTGGTAGGAAGATTTCTACACTCATTGACTAACCTCTGTGTGAAAATAAGATTAATCCGTGAAGCCATGCATGAGTGAGCATGCATTAAAGGCAAAATTGCCACTTTTCAAAAGTCACAGGAGTCATCTCTTATGCCAAAATAATGGTAAATAATAGGGTTTTTTTGCTTTATTTATAAAGTGTGCCTACTGAACCATGACATGGTTACAACCTCTTATGTTCGTACATGTAAAGATACATTTTAATGAAAAATCTCGGATTTTAATTTTTTCAATAAACCTAATGGATTTTACAATTTCAAAATGGAGGAAAGATGGAAATTTTCAAATTGAGCTCACTGAAGCGTATAGGCGAAAAGTGCCGAAAGAGGTGTAAAGGGGTTAAACTATAGATGATTAACATAAATACCTTTTAATCATTCAACAGAAACAGAATTTGTCAAAATCTTGCATCATAAATCCCTCAAAATGACCGTTGTGACTTTTGAAAAGTGACATTTTTGCCTGTAATACGTGCTCACTCGTGCATGACTTCACGGATCAATCACATTTTCACACTAAAGTTAATCGATCAGTACAGAAACACGCTTGCCAAAGTATTTTGCTCAAAACCGTTTCGTTAAAAAGTTATGGTAGTTTGAAACAGGGAGTAGTTACTTTTTTTTGTTGTGTTTAGAACACACCACTCGCAAAATCAAGTTTACTGTTTGAAGTTTCTACTGTGAAAATTTCGTAGTCATATATTTCCTCTTGTTGGATAATTATTATCAGAAAATATTGTGACAGTGAAATTTGTTGTGTAGCTTTTCTATGAGATCAATGTCTATCAGGGCCGGAGATTAATTCAGTACTGGCAAATTAAAGTGATAGGCTAACATTGCGGAGCTTCAATTTAAAAAAAATTGCCAAATTTTGATATCTGAACTACATAGTAGTGTTCATATTGACAAATAAACACCCTAGGAATAAAAAAAAAGTTTGGAAAGTTACACTGCCAATGCAATTTTTGCATAATAAACAATGAAAACCGGGGCGAGTTTAAATAGCCTAGGTACACATTCAGTAAAGTCTATGGGAGAAAATCGGCAGGTGAATCCGATCAACTTACGATTTTCACTTTTTTAAAGCACTAAATAATCATTTTGAAATACAATTTTTTCACGGCGTCATTTTTAGACCTTATCAAAGACAATGGTGGCATGGGGAATCATGTAGCTCAGATTTTTTTAACTGTGGTAAATGTTAGCCAATACCTTTAAAGCTTGTTTCTCCTCAAGTATTGAAAACAAATCCTTCCAGCCTGAATATACATTCTCGCAGTGTATATATTGACATATGTTTCAACTCATTTGGTTCCTGAGGCATTTTGACTTCTGCCAATCGTGCCACTACCCTTTAAAGAGAATACACAGTACTGGTTGATGATGGAAAATATTTCATCAAAATTTCACATTTCATTAGTTTCCAGGTGAGAGTAAATTACATTTGCATTATAATGTGGGACTAATTCACTTCATATGCATTAAAAAGTTGAGGGATTGGCAGTTTGAATACCCGACTGAGTCAACTCAGTTGCTGCAGTGTGAATGGCATAGTCCCACATATTAATTTCTGTGTTAGTACTTTGTCAGCAGTGGAGATTTGTATAGCAGATTTGTCAGCAACGAAGTGTTCTGTTGTTTTCAACTATACTCTCTCCGCACTAAAGTGACATTTTTAGAATACCATCTGTTCACAGAAGGTTTGAAAGCAGCTGATATCAAAATAATGTTTTTCTGCAAGTAATCAACCAGTACTGTATATTCTTTTTAAGCATACACACCGAGACAACCACACATCAACTAACAATCGAACAAAGCACTTTTTTCAAAGAAAGATGGCATAATCGTCATTTATTTTCTGTAAGAAAAACAGAACGTTTATTGCTCGTTAGGCGTCATCACTTTTTAAAGCGTGCATAAAACTAACAAAGACATATTTCAGAAGGATTGCATACACTACACATTACACACGAGCCGAGGTGTATACTGAATTTGGAATCAATTTTGCACAAAGCCCAATTTCACACAAGTAAAGTTAATTATTTTGAGACAACTGATGATCAGTAAACTTAGTTAATGTAAATTAAATCGTCCAGATTAGATATTTTATACAAGGAAGCCATTTGAAGTCTGTAGAATAAGAAGTTCTGAAGTCATATAATACAACTTTTGAGAAACAAAGGCTCAAAGTTGTCAAATTTGTCTACAGATCACAATTGTTTGAGTTGTACATCCAAACTTGGTGAAGTTAATTGACAACATAGAAGACGAATATAGGACAAAAACAAACATTGCACTAGTCCAATTCCAGTAATCAATAATCAATATTGTGAGCTGAGACATTCTTGTAGAAAACAAAGGTGTTAAGGAAAACAAATGCCATATTCTCGAATAAATGAATTATTAAAAACACTAATTTATATATTTTGGAATGTCCTCAGTAAAGATACGATTTGAATATCAATTGTCAAATTTGGACGTTGTTTGAAATTTTACACTCATTTGACCTTTGACCCCATTGCGAAGTGTCCCCTATCAACAAAATGCAAAATACATGATAAATTAATATATCTACCATTCTTGCTAAACTATCAAGTAAGTTAGATACATGTTGAAAGAAAATAGACGCAATGAAAAAATTTAACCGCCAGTTGATCACCCTTCAACTGACGCCTTTCTAGGAAGGGTCAAATTGACCAAAATTTGTCAAAAAATTTCCCAGCATGTAACGACTTCAAAACAATCACTAACTCAATTTCGTCAAAATGTGACTTAAGTACTTCTTATTCTACACTCTTCATTTGCACTAAAATGGCGGAGGAGTTGTCGTATAGTAGTGCACAGAATACTAGACGCACATTATATCGGACTTTTTGCGCAACGTAACATTGCGTGGTACAGATGGCACACATTTAGGCCTAGACAAATTTCAGTGGCGGAACACATTTCAGAGGGTGAATTATCTTGAAAACAC
Organism: Eucidaris tribuloides; assembly: GCA_001188425.1. Taxonomy (NCBI): domain Eukaryota; kingdom Metazoa; phylum Echinodermata; class Echinoidea; order Cidaroida; family Cidaridae; genus Eucidaris; species Eucidaris tribuloides. Next base: position 7,902 of record JZLH01S0492851.1, read on the forward strand.
GGGAAAAACAACAACAAAAAGAAAAAGAGATTGGTTTTAATGAGAGGCCCATATTCAGGAAGGGATCAGAGAAAGTTTGAAGAAACACGGCCAACATACATTATACATTTTTGACACTAGGGCAATAATCGTCATACAGTTGCAGAGCTGAAGATTTTTTTTAGGAGTTCCATTCTCTAATCTTTAAAAATATCCCTCCTATTTAGTGTTTATGAACGAGAAGACTTACAAGATATTCTACATTATGTCATTTAGTGATTGAATAAGTACACGAAACTAAACAGACGAAGGTGAAAAAGGAAGGAGACAAAAGATGATAAATATGAAGGGAAAAGAAGAGGAATCAGTGGAAGAAATCTCATCTACAAACGGATTGGTGAGCTGTCACATGACTCACGTTGCCGATTTTGGATTAATTCCCCAGCTCCGATTGAATGATATCCACAATTTGAACAAAGTAAACATCATTTTTTACTTAGTATTCGCCAAATTTCCTTCAAACTTCCACTAATAGCTCATAGTTTTGTCCCTTTTTCGGTATAATCCATTTTTACTGGGTTTGGTTCCCTGTCATGACAAGAAGAAGAAGACAACGTTTTGATGGTTTTCGATCAAACTTGGCACAATTTTCTATAGACGAACATCTGACCATCGTCAACCGCCTCTTTCTTGTTATTGTTGTTTGGTTTATTCTGCATAACGGGTCAACAACTTACAGTAACCTTTGATCGGTCGTTGAATTTAACTATACTAAAATAATGCACTACGAAAGTTCATGAATCAGTCCAACATGTCCAATGCACAGTGCTATCACGCACGCTATACTTTTATTCGTTCGCATAAATTAGATATATATAAATATGTTACATTTCATACTTTCAACAAGAGGATGAAATAAATTAGTTGACGCTGAAATGAGATATTGTACAATTTTACAGAACAAAAATATACATTAAGTACCATATTCAAATTGAACCGCAGTGTTTCATTCTCATTATTATACGCTACCTATATTATCCTTCTAAATTTTCATGAATCTGAATTTAGATTTTATTTACTATACTTTGTGTATTACGATGAAAATATTCCCTTTCATGATTATGTCTTTTCAAATTGTCGGATTGTGAAGCCCATTTATACTACAGAGACAGCGATCCTCTGGTACTTGTTAAAATATAACATCGACAAGTCTTTTTTGGAGAAATTCGGAATGAAACGGAAGTGAAGGATATAACTCGTAATTCGTCTATATTTTCATATCAAATTGTCCAGAAAATCTTGCTTCATCTCTCTCTTGACATTTCAAGTGCGAAATTATACGATGTCTATTTCATGCTCCGAGTCACCGTCTTCGGTAAACTTCGGACTTTTTCGTTCGTCGTTCGCGTACTCGTCCGGATGGGTGAGGTGATGGTGGTGGTGGTGGTGATGCATTGGTAACGTAGGAGTCGGACTTGTGCACGGACTGCTGGTCGGTGTATCCAAAAGTTCCTTTTCGCTATCCGACTCGCAATCCGGATTATTCAGCAACCCGCTGCAAGTCTGTCCGACGTCGCTAAGATCCGGATTGGGATTGGATTTATTCGGTAATGTGGATTCTCGTGATCCGCCGGAGGACAACAGTTCGCGCTCTTTGGAATTTCGCCATTTCATCCGTCTGTTCTGAAACCAGATCTTGACCTGCGTAATAATAACAAAACAACAACAAAAAACTCATGAGGAAGGTAACGAAAAGAATAAATAAATAACATTTACTTTTGACATAACATAACAATGAGCGAAGGAAAATGGTGAAAACTTGAGCATTTGAATAGGAACCATTTCAGTCAGGGACTTACGAGATTTCTATTCAGAATCTGATCAAATTTTAAATAGATTCGTTTCATAGTTTACTAGAGTGTAATCATATCTGAATAGAATCTATTCAAAATTTGATCAGATTTTGAAAAGAACTCTCGTAAGTTCCCGATTGAAACGATTCCTATTCAAATTGATTAGGTTTGTTTGAGTGTTGATATTAATTGTGTAAACTATGAATTCTATAGAGTGGCGTATCAAAAAACGGTAATCCCAGTTAAGCTAAATATTGCCACTGATTCATTATAGAGATTTGTTAGTAAAGTAATCACCTCAGAACTAATTATTCCACTTTTCAATGATACCTTACTTGGTATCCAGGCGAGTTCTAGCGCAGAATTTAAGGGGGGGGGGGGGTCTGGGGCTTCCACTCCGCGGCCAAGGTCCAAATAAATTGTCTCGGCATTCCAGCCCGCTCCGCGGGGGAGGCGGGGGGGGAGCGGATTTCATTACGACGTGCCCAAGGGGGATGTTTATTACCTATTTTCATTGTAAAGAAATTTTCCTGTGCGAAAATTTTGGGGGGACTTGGAGCCAATTTTTGCCCAAAGGCCCCCCCGCGCCCGTATGTTAACCGCGCCTGCTTGGATCATGGATGGTGTCAGGCATAACCGAGTATTGCTCTTGAGAGAACAATATTAAAATCACACTTTTTTCAAGTTTTGGCATAACTTGCATGAATGTAAGATGACACTCATTTTAAAACATGATGCCATTCATCGCGATGTCTTCTACTACTTTCCGCACCATTACCCAAACTTGCGAAAAAGTGTGAATTGCATTGGCTTCTCTACAGAGCAATTGTACTCGTCGATGCATGACCCAGTGATGCAAGTGAAGGTATCATTAGGGAGAAGAAGGAGTGAATCTTGCAGGAATATGTATATTTGTAAATCTTCTATAAGAACAATTGAGTGGCCGTATTTTAGCCTCTAACAGGAATACCCTTTTATACCTACGTGCGATAATTATCCACCTTTTAAACATTATCTTTGAGCTGAGAGCTTTTTACGCAAGATATGGCTGGGAGGGCGTTATATTTGTTCCAGTGTGAAACAGCAGGGCGTTAAGCGTCGGGACTTGTGTACAGCGATAACGCCTTCTAGCTTAGGAATGTGGTAGAAGGTACATGATATGTTCCTTGCTGACCATGCCATGCACGTGTAAAACGATGGATTTTTTTTTTTTTTTGGGGGCGGGTATTATTATGTAACTTGTGACTCGCGTGTTTTGACAATATGTTACAAAATTGATATATGCGTTCTATGACGAAAAAATAGGAATCAATCAAAAGTCAAAACATTATTACTTTGTTTCTTTCTTACCGATCATTCGGAAAATAGAGCTCACCCCCCACAAAAAAAAAAAATAAAGAAGAAGAAAGAAAAAAAGAAGCTAGTCTCTAATATTGGGATGTAATGATCCTAAACTAGAAAACACGCCACATATGTAAAATGCCCAGAAAAGGCACGAAACTTCTTGGGAAGGTCAGTAAAAGTTAGACGCTGGCTGAAGGTCACTTTTTCCGCCCGCGGCCGATCTTAAGCGATTTGAAGACTTGATTTTGTGCGCTGTGAACGTGCGAAAGCACACTGTGTGTGTGCATGTGTGGGTGATGATGTGATGTGATGGGGGGGGCGGGGGGGGGGGCAACTGGTCTTGTCCAAGTTTATTCTACCTGCCATCTGTGTATACCAAGGCAGTACGCTTTCCTTGTTGTAGAATATATCTATAAACAATCACAGAAATTAAGTTACAAAATACAGAAATCAATTAAACACGGGGAAAACATGTTTTAGGCTATACTGGAATTAATTGTAAAATACTTTGAATAAAAACATATTTTTGGTACTTGTTATTTTTTTTGCAAACAGGAGACTGAAAGGAAATCTCGTTTGATTTTTGTATTGCTATTACACCGTCGTATGCCTGGAAAAAGTCATTTGCACCACAGATTTAATACGGTGTTAAGGCCCTTCGTCCGCGCGCGTCTTGTTGCTGCAAGTCCTCAGTTGACACCGCACTTATACCCCTGCAAGTTAGTGGGGGGGGGGGGGGGGGGGGGGTCAAA
>JZLH01S0492851.1:100373-114637 GCA_001188425.1 Eucidaris tribuloides
TATCACAAAAGCCAACGAGAATTACTCCATATAGCTCTACTCTCATAGATAACATATTCACCAATGATTACTCTGCACTGACTCCAGGAATTCTAATTACTGATATCAGTGACCATTTACCAATATTTGTATCACTAAGTGGAGAGTTTAAAAAGAAAGCTTCAAGATATACACAATTGAAACTTCATACTTCTGCCGAAAATATACAAAATCTAATTAAAGATTTAAGCGATACAAATTGGCAACAAATTCTGGTTGGTGATACTGTCAATGATATATACAAGAGCTTCCATCAACATGTTTTGCAATTGTACGAACAAAATATTCCTCTAAGGGAAGTAAAATACAGATTTGATAAAAATAAGTCTCCTTGGATGACGAACGATATTTATAAATCTGTGGGAAGGAAACATTTTCTGTACAAAAAATATCTGACAAATTCAACAAACGAAAATAAAACAATTTACTTCGCTTACAGAAATTCTTAAATTCTGTTATTCGAAAAGCAAAGAAAGCGTACATCGCAAGAAAGTTTGAGGCGGTTAAAAATAAACCTAAGAATACTTGGAAATATATTAATGAGTTTCTTTCTAGGGAAAAGCCCAAAACCGACATTAAATACATAAATACATAATTCATGAGGATATGAAGTATGAAGATCCTAAAGACATTGTTAATTTGTTTAACAACTTTTTTGTGAATATTGGTCCAATGATGGCATCAAAGATCCCTCCAGCCCGAAAGAATATGTTATCATAATTGGGTAACAATGCACAGTTTTTACATAATGCCAATTCTGGAAGAAGAAATTGTTGATGTGATATCTTATTTGTCAAGATGTCAATACGAATCGAATATTACTTCTCCAAACGAGAGTAGTTAGAATTATGTGTAAAGCTAATCATGCAGCTCATTTATCACCACTTTTTCCAAAACAAAACATTCTGAAAATGGCAGATGTTTTTAACTTAAATGTAGGAAAATTAATAAACAATCATACGTATTTAACCGTACCAGTTGATATCACTAATCAGTTTGTATTGGCATCATCGATGCACACAATACACGTATTTCTGAAAGAAATGATTATTTTGTTCAACGTAATAGAACATCGTTGAGTAAGAAATCTGTCTTCTCATACTCAATTCAGTTTTGGAATAATTTAATTCCTGAACTTAGAGTGTCTCCTTCTCTCAAGACATTCACTAGGAAACTGAGAAGAAATTTAATCAATACTTATTAGTATGTATAGATGAATATACATTATACGTGAACATATGTTAGATTGCAGCTCGTGTATAAAATTTCTGTTTAAACTATAATAGTTTGTTGGTTTCTTTTAGATGCTTGCAAGTTTTTAAATTATCAGAGTTATCCCGTTTTATGTTTGTTTTTGTTGTTGTTGATTTTTTTTGTAATAGTTATAGTATAGATTTGCTTTTGTTTAAAGGAAAGAGTATAAAAGCAGAGTTCACTGCTTCCCTTTTTCCTTGTACCTTTCACCTAACTACATACAAGAATCAAATTGTAAACATTATGCCAGTGTTTACTTACTGTATATTATACACTCTATTATTGTAATATTTATTATATTGATGTACATAACTTTTAAAGTTTGTAAATATTGTTATAATTATTGTTGTACTGTTACGTGGTGATGTTGGTACGAAATAAACTCATTCATTCGTTCATTCATTCATTCATTCATTCATTCATTCATTCATTCATTCATTCATTCATTTATTCATTCATTCAAGCGATCTTTTACTTTCTTCATGGTGTATAGAGTTTTGCTACACAATGTTAAACTGGAACTAAAACCGTCGTTTTTGGGACATTTTTTCCATTGTAACAAATCTACATGCTTTATATACTATTGAAACGAGATTTATGATAATCAAAGGTTTCTCTTTAAGGTTAGATCAAAATATGTGACCGAAGTCAATGTTATGACACGGGGAATTGAGTCTAAAGAGTTCCTTTTTGGTAAAAAAAAACCTCATGATCTCTCAAATCTCAAGATCACGGTTTTCTCATTTTTTTCTGTCTTTGCCGCTTCATAAAATGAAAGTGCGAGATCTATAAATATATTGAAGATGGGGATATGTAGCAGGATGTCTGAGGATTTTAAAAATGTAAAAATCAAATTTTATTGGCTAGGAGAAGGCCCGCGGAATTGGCAAAAACCAATCACAGACACCATTTTCTCTCAGTATTCTGACTTTCACAGCTGGTTGGAAATCAACGCAGTCTTTATTATTATGCGTTCGAGTGTGAATGTAAACAATAGACATGCTCCTACACAGCGCGGCGTGAGAGCAGTAGTGCATGACCAGTGGGTTTATAACCTCGTATTTCTCTGCCCAAAAGAGGAGCATTTTGTGTGCTAAGGAAATTGATATGCACCAAAACTAAAGCAAAAAACACTACTGCTCCCTTTTTTTTAATCGTCAACGTCAGAATAATAATGTATCATTTTTTTTCTTTTTACAAGGAATGAATACCGTCTGTTTGTTTCCATTAAGTTTTACATAGAGTAAGAGTTTTATTCTAAATTTATTCAACCGGACGGAGGGACAATTTATATTAAAGCCAAAGTTTAGTTTTGGGAATTTTCCCAAAACGGCAAGAAAAAAAAACGTGTGTTTTATATTATAAGAATTCATTCATAACAATTCACTGATTTGAAAAAAAAACATCATCCCATCCAAATTCCACACAGGACATAGGAAGAGTTTGGATGCATGCAAAGCACTAAATCCACTTTGATGACTTAGACTCTTTTTTTTAACGATTTTGTACATGCGATGATGGGAATATGAAAGATGCTCCCAGTGTGACATTGTTAAAGATGCAAAGTTGAACATATTTTTCTTAGTGTGTAGTTTATACACGCGGCTATGGAAAAAAGTAAAATAAATTACGCAATATTTCCTACATGTTTGTGTAATTTGGTTTAAAATTTTATTCTAAAGTAAGATAAGGAGGTCAGGAGGTTGCGCAAGTATTGATGTTGATAACTCATTTTCGGTAGAAAAGGGATTTAGCGCTTTTTGTAACTAAGCTCTTCACATCGGCGTATATTTGCCGACAAACCGAATGGATTTATACACATTAAGAACACAAAGTCAGACTTACTACGAAAGGGAGATTCGTTGGGGTCACATCCGGAAACAGGTCACACTTTTACCCAGAATTGGGACATATATACCAAATTCCTGGTCACATCTGTCCTGCGTTTCCAGATGTAACCCTAAAGGACTCTCTTTTCGAGTCACTGAGTCCAATCCCGTGTTTTTAGACTCTGGTTTAAATTTTGAATAGGGTGTTACTCCTCAGCCCTTCAGTAACACTGGCGATCCCTTTGCGAAAAGGTCCGTGGTTCGAATCCCGTCGTGGTGCTTGTGTCCATACGAGGGGAGCTCTACAACCAACGTCCCTCCGAACAGGAAAACTTGTAAACTACCCCATGTTCAGATAGGCACATCTTTCCTGGGTGCGCGCAAAAAAACAAAACAAAACAAAACAATATAAACAAACAAAAAACCTACATGCAATTCTTGTTTCAACTGATATATTTATTAAACGTTCACTATTACGACAAAATATGAAGCATTTCCTTTTGACACAAGTGCAAGCATTTGCGATAGGGATACTAGTATTCGAGCCGGTGCATAATTCAAAGGAGGTTCGTTTCTCGACTGTTCGCACCTTCATTCTAAATAAAAAACGTGTGCTTTTCATTCTTTTCCCACTTAAGGTTCTAAATAAATACTAAGTGTCGTCTACCCTTTCAATGGAGATGCACATTACGTGTAATATAGATTTATAGGGCGGAAATCATTTTAGACTTCGGGCCAAGATAGAGTCAGGTAACCTTTCTACAATTTCTGCTGCAAAAATGCAGTAATGCGTCCCCGATGGCGCGCGAGACGAATAAGTAGTGTAATTCGCCACTGAGGGCGCTACATCATTTGTCGCATGTCAGAAATTCCACGTCCAAATAAGTTCTGAACAATGTAATCCATACTGCTATATGGCGAGGCAACGTATCGTGATGTGCCAAGAAGAAGAAGGCGGATGAAGAACAGGGGGAGGCAGAGAGGAGGGGAGAGAGGAGGAGGAGGAGGAGCAGAGGAGGAGGAGGAGGAAATAGGAGACGAGAGGAAGAAAGAGGAGGATAAAACATTGTTTATTTTTTTTTAACTACGTTGTTTAATCGGTTCAAATGAATGAATGAATGAATGAATGAATGAATGAATGAATGAATGAATGAACGAATGAATGAATGCATGCATGAATGAATGAATGCATGAATAAATAAATGAGTGAATAAATAAATAAATAAATAGATAAATGATCAAATAAATAATCATAATTAAAACACTCCTAACAGAAAAAGACATCACATTTCACCCTCCTCAAATGCCTAATCACTAATGAAATATATCATTTGTATAATATGCACTGCTTGTAACATAAAAGCTGCATAATGTGTATCTGTCCGGAAAAGTCGGTTTTACAGATATTTTATTCAAAAATCCCCATGATAATTATGTTGGGATATGTATGTGAGTGTTACTGCTCATACAATCAAGCGTGAAATCCCATATGGTCTAGTGGTTAGGATCCGGCGCTCTCACCGCCGTGGCCCGGGTTCGATTCCCGGTGTGGGAACACGATTTATTATTGTTTTTTTTTTACTAAGTGGAATATAAAAAACAATACTAAGGGGTGCAGCCCACTTCGGGTTGCGCGATGGGTATGCCTCCAAACTCCCGTGCTATTTGAAAGTATAGTGAAAAATTGCCCTTAAATATCAAAACGAGGAATAAACTACTTTGAAGTGCCAACTCTTCTTTTTTATTATGTTCCACAGCTACAGTCGACTACTGTCACCACCCCTAACTCGCTGACGTCGACTCTCGTCGATAGTCCCCATGAACAAGAAATAGTGCCTATTCAATTGTATGAGGACAATGTATTTCCTATTCTTCCATCTATTCACACCCCCCCCCCCACCCCAGTGCATACAATACATTAGTTTTTGTCCAGTACAGGGGCAGTCATGCATGAGTGAACACGAATATAATGCATGGTTTATCAGGGATCTGAAAATAATCCAGCAGCCTAGGTATTCATAATGCACAGGGCTAAGAGTTAACAAAAACATCCCACTCCTTCCTTATATTTTCCTCTTGACAGAAATAAATACAATTGACAGATGATGGTTACTGCTGGTATTCAGTGAAATATAAATCATCATTGTTAAGTTGTTTGAAAAGGAAACAACCACTTTGTGATGAGGCGGACCAGAAAAAAAGGTCGATAGTGAAGCAGAAACTATCATTTACAACATGCAGTCAAAGTTCACCTTCCAAGTTTGGAATTCAAATTCAACAAATTTTACTGTAGTTGAATAAAATCTCGATATTCTTTGTAATTTCAACATTGCATTGACAGGAAAATCTTGATGCAAGGTCTGTTGATGGACGCGTCGATCCTAGGAGAGTTGCTCCTTCCCCTCCCACAAAACATTGGGGAGGACAAGCACATCGATTTGCCCCCATAATAATTTTGACAACTTGAAAAAAAATCATAAAACGCATACAATCTAGGCATATATTTCGCTTTCCTGCATGTCTGAGATTAGTGGGTATCTGGAGGGATTAAGAAAGTCATATCTCATAAATTAACTAATTGATTGTACGGTAACTTTGTTATTTTACCAAGTGATGCTTATTTTCAGTTTAACCTCCCCCACCCAATTTCCTTTGGGAAAAAATGTCCTTTTTTTCAAACAGAAATGTGCCCTTTGTAAAGTCACACTTTTAAAAAAAAACTCTGCACATTTTCGTCCTGAAGGTGATTCTCTTTTATTTGTTATTAATTATATATTCAAGCCCAAGTTTAGTTTTGGGGATTTTTTGTTATTTGAAAGCTTTATGCCCCAAAGTCATTACCCTGCAATAAAAGATTCTGAATGTCTTTAGTTTTTTTTTTATATAATGAATGTATGAAAATGTCGGGGGGGGGGGACCCCCGACATTTTTGACCATATTTTTACATTATAGAATCCAAAGGGTTAATAAGGAGTTAATGTTATCCGAGTTATACCTCATCTGAAAGAGCAGAGTCTGCTCTTTCAGATGAGGTATAACTCGGATAACATTCATAACATTTCATAAATTCATATAAAAAACTAAAGACATTCAGAATATATTATCGCAGGGTTATGACTTTGGGGCATAAAGCTTTCAAATAACAAAAAATCCCCAAAACTAAACTTGGGCTTTAAGTTTTCGTTTTTTTTTTTAAATTCATTTTCTTCTTTTTTGCCCCTAACAGGGCATGTATACAGTACAGAGAAGACATAGTTGCATAAATTATGTTCAACGAACATTTTTGCCCTAAAAAGGGCATTTGGCATCTCATCTTAAAGCCCAAGTTTAGAGTTGGGGATTGTTTTTATTTGAAAGCTTTATGCCCAAGCACCCATAGGGTTAATACCGTGTTTAAGGTAACATGAGCAGACTCTGCTTCTTTGCTGATGAGGTATAACTCCATAAACGCTTAAGCACCTTATTAAACGCCTTTGGGATGCTATAATGTGAAATATCACGTCGAAAAATCTCGGGTCCGGCCCCCCCCCGAGATTTTTCATTAATTAATTAAAAAACGAAAGACATTCAGAATCTGTTATTGGTGTGATATGACCTTTAGGCATAAAGCTTTCAAATACAAAAAAAAAAAATCTCCAAAACTGAACTTGGGCTTTGATGCCTTCAAGGGGTAACAAAATTGGCACTCTTACTGTTTGCCCCACTACCCCCCCCCTCCATAAAAATGCCATTTTTTCTTGTTAAATATGCCTTCTTGTGGGTTGTACCCTACTGAGTGAAGTGAAACCTTTTTTTGAAATCTGACTTTCGTCACTGAAGGTGATTTTCTTTTATTTTTGTTATTGTTTTAGAGGCACATTATGTGCTTAAAAGGGGCATTTGGCCTCTCACTTTAGTGTGCTCGGGGGTGGCAAAAATTGGGCCCTCTCCATTTTTACGTGATAATATGGCCCAATTTTTATGTGCTCTTCAAGCGATAAAAAGTGTCTTTCGTGAGGGAACCTTCCGACGGTCGCCTTTTCTTCTTAAGTAGAGGAATGCCCCCATTTCTGTAACAAAACTGCGTATTCTAATGTGCATAATGACTATATAATGTATGAAGTATATTTGGATCCACTATCGTGGAGATGGGGTACTTGGTAGCAGTTACTACTCAAAAATCGGACATGGTATAATGCTCAGAGTCACACTTTATTAAAAACACAATTTTGCTGTATATTTATTTTGTAATGTTTGTCTAAATCGAGAACAATTGTATAATAGGCAAATACTTTCATCCAGAGAAGACGAAAGTTTTACGATTGAGGATTTTATTTTTCCCCCAAACCGCTGCGTGCGCCAAACAACCTATGTGTCAGAACACCAATTATTATAAAATGAAGATCAAATGTAATATTTTCAAAGAGAATTTCCATTCGTCTTATTATTCATAACGAAACTACGTGTTTTTTTATCATGGCATCTCTGCCCTCCAAAACTTGTTTGCTCATTGATTCCTATGGATTCGTTTGATCTATGTTTTTCATCTTTTTAACACACTACAAAAATTCAGAGTTGTAATTGTCCACAAATTCCAAAACCGCTCGCTCGCTACGCTTGCTCGCGGATTAGATATATATTGCATGTTTTAGTAATCAGAAATCCCCTTCAAAAAGGTTTCACTCAAAGTTTACATTACCACGAAAAAACAGCTACTTCAAACAGAAACGTAATCTGACGGTGAAAATATCTGCATGCGCCCAATGCCCCTTTTGACATAAGTGCCCGTTTGTTTGTTTTTTTGGCTTGCCCCCCCCCCCCAAACGAAAATACATTCCGGCGCCCCTGATTTGAATGATGATGTGCAGAATGATTCTGCTACTTACGACTTTTCGCAAAATTCTCAAAATTTATTAAGTTACTTTAAGTAGTCTTCTTTTAGAATTAACGACTGGACCCCCCAACATAGATAAGATATGGAAAAAAAAGAAAAGAAAGAAAAACAAAACATGAACAGAATCATCCACACGCTGAAAGATGAAGAAGGTGACCTTCATTACTGCAATCATAACACGACGTAATCGTGAAATCCCATATGGTCTAGTGGTTAGGATCCGGCGCTCTCACCGCCGTGGCCCGGGTTCGATTCCCGGTGTGGGAACACAATTTCTTTTTTTGTTGCGGATTTCGCTCTCATCTGTTTTCTAACGAACTTTTGTGCATTGGAAATACTACAAACTAAACACAACAATAAAGTAACTACTCCCTTTTTCAAAATACCATAACTTCTTAAAGGAATGGTTTTGAGCAATAAAATTTTGCAACGGTGTTCCTGCACTAATTGACTAACTTTTGTGTGAAAATATGATTGATCCGTCAAGTCATGCATGAGTGAGCACGTATTAAAGCAAAATGTCACTTTTCAAAGTCACAAGGGTTATTTTGAGGGATTTGTGATGCAGGATTTTGACAAATTCTGTTTCGGTTTAATGATTAAGCTCTATTTATGTTAATCATCTATCGTTTGACCCCCTTACACTTCTTTTGGCACTTTTCGCATATTTTACGCTTCAGTGAGCTCAATTTAAAATTTCCATCCTTCCCCAATTTTGAGATTGTAAAATCCATTAAGTTTATTGAAACAATTGAAATCGGATATTTCTTAGCAAAATGTATCTTTACATGTTGTACGAACATAAGAGGTTGTAACCATGTCATGGTTCAGTAGGCACACTTTATAAATAAAGCAAAAAATACCATTATTTATCATCATTTCGGCATAAGAGATGACTCCTGTGACTTTTGAAAAGTGGCATTTTTGCCTTTAATGCATGCTCACTCATGCATGGCTTGACGGATTAATCTTATTTTCACACAGAGGTTAGTCGTTGAGTGTAGAAATGTTCCTGCCAAATTATTTTGCTAAACCTATTTCGTTAAAAAGTTTTGGTAGTTTGAAAAAGGGGGTAGTTACTTTTTTTGTTGTGTGTAGAACTGTGCTCAGAGAGAGCAAGTACCTTCGCCAAAGTTACCGTTTCTCTCTCCCACCACCCAATGACCTTGAAAATAATGTTGAAAATGTCCACTAAGTTGCTGTTTTTGCCATCATTTACCTTTTTACCCTTATGCAAAAAACACTGTACTGAGCCCAAGACCTTTACGCAAACCAAATTGACGTAAATCTGATCAACGGTTGCAAAGATTTCATTCGAACAAGGTCATTTTGATTTCATGAACATTTTGACCTTGGGCGAACATTAGAAGGTCAAAGGTCGAGGTCAAGGTCATGTGAGATGTGCTTCTTCATTGCAAACCAAATTGGATGTTTCTACGTATAATGATTAGAACTGAAGTTATGGCGTGTGTGTGTGTGTGTGTGTGTGTGTGTGTGTGTGTGTGTGTGTGTGTGTGTGTGTGTGTGTGTGGGTGCGTGCGTGTGTGTGTGTGTGTTTGATTAAAGGGCAGTGACATGATTGGGAGAAATAAAAAATGCCTCTCGAACCAAACTGGTTGAAAGTTATACAATGGATACACCAGCTGGAGTACATCTCCTGGCTGGAAGGATTTATCTTGAATTTGCTTACTTAAGCCAAATCAAGCATGAACATACTAGCATTTCTTTTCTCTCGGGGCCTGATAGAATTAGATGCCATAGAGAGCTACAAGATTTAGGCATACTGATGGAAGTAACTTCAGAATGAGTCAACTTTTGACTACAAAATTTTCACAGTAAAATCCCTGCACAGTTCATTTGATTCTAGAATAGTTTCTCCCAAAGTTGAGGACTACCCAAATCACGTCATTTACCTTTAACATGGATACATGACCTTTGACCTTGAAAACCTGTGCTAGCATTTTCCTGATTGAACCGCATGTAAAAAAAATTGGGGCCGGATGTAAAAATGTGAGACTGTTAACAAACATACAAACAAACAAACAAACAAACAAACGAACAAACAAACAAACAAACAAACAAACAAACAAACGAACAAACAAACAAACAAACAAACAAACAAACAAGCAAGCAAACAAACAAACAAACAAAATTACAAGATCACAACACCTCATCGAACTTCGTTGACGGAGGTAGTTACAGATGAAGTGGCAGAGTCTCTTTCAAAAGATCCTGGATTCAAGACCAATCACGCCGTTTGTGTTTACGGGTGAGATACATTCAACAATTCTCTACCATGGCTACCCAGAAGATTGATTGGTACGTAAGAGGATCAAGAAGGCTACAGTGAATGAATTGACCATTATATATTATATCGTTATTTTCTCGAGTGATGGAGTGAACTTTAAAACTTCAAGTATCTTTTAATATGATAAGGTGTGAAGGATTCCACTAAACGTGACCTTACATTATGAAAATAACGGTAAAAAATGACAAATATAACTATAGAACAAAAAACCCAAACAAAATATATTTAAGTTCACAAAGTTGACAAAAGTCACAAAGGTATACACGTGGAATCGCGTATGGTGTACTGGTTAGATCCAACGCTATGCTATGATTTGATAATAATGATATGATATGATATTATAGTATATTGGATTGCATCATGTATACTAGATTGTATACCATGTGTACATACCATCACCATCATACATCTATCTACATATCACTCACTCACTCACTCACTCCGTCGACTCTTCCTGTCGGGCATTAATGATGGCTCTCCAAAGACGCCTGTCTAGCATGATATTTTCCATTTCACTTGTTTCATAGCCAGAATCCTGTTGTATTTATATATGTTATATTATATTATATTATATTATATTATATTATATTATATTATATTATATTATATTATATTATATTATATTATATTATATTATATTATATTATATTATATTACATTGTATTGTATTATATTATATTATATTATATTGTATTATATTATATTGTATTACATTATATTATATCATATTATATTATATTATATTATATTATATTATATTACATTATATTATATTACATTATATTATATTATATTATATTATATTATATTATATTATATTACACTATATGATATGATATATGATATGATATATGATATGATATGATATGATATACTATATTATATTATATTACACTATATGATATGATATATGATATGATATATGATATGATATGATATGATATACTATATTATATTATATATTATATTATATATTATATATTATATATTATATTATATTATATTATATTATATTATATTATATTATATTATATTATATTATATTATATTATATTATATTATGTTATATTATTAATATTTTCCTTATAATCCTTCAATCTGAAGTGTGCTTTTTCTTAGAGTAATTAGTGCATCAATTGAGGCCACTTACTCCAAACGGTTGATGTAATTAAAGATCTTGTAAAAAAAGATTGATACAAAAATTGTCTGACCAATCAAAAGTGAAGGTTTCCATTAAAAAGGGTCTTTAATTCTAAAGTTAATGCAGTTTAGAATCTGGCTCAGAAAGGGTTAATAGAGATCGCGCAATTTGTTTAAGTGCCGGCTTCTCATCTGGTCATAGCTAGCCACGGAATCATTGACCATTTACTCCAACCACAATCGTTTGTAATTGGACAATAAACCCCAAAATGACAACCAACAAGCAATATCCTCGTTTTTATCAGACCACTTATCGTTTCTATACACGGCCATTCATGCGTGTATGCGGACTGTGATTGAATATCTATCTGTGAAACGATTTCTCAGTTTTTTTGTCACTCCTGGGTTTTCGAGGCTCAAGTTAAGTGAGATAGTTTGTTAAAATCACACGGCCGCAATGGCAGTATTGACCCAGCGCAACAGTGCTGCTAAGCAAATTAATACACCGCGATTGAGTGTGTATATCGGCGTATGTGCAGGGGTGTGTGTGTAGGGCTAACAACATTCAACATTTTCAATGATTCCGTCGACGGCCGAACATGTTCGCAGGCAAAGAAAAGGGAGGGGCTCGCTTTCTCTCATTCAGTTTATTTCCACACCGCCGCAAGTGCATTTTGAAAATATCCCTAAGCAAACAGTAGAAATATGACTTGGGGTCTATGTTTGCCGTTACCGCTATTCACGGCCGCACGTTTTCAGACAACTTATTAAATAATCACTGCGCGCGGCGCCGTGTCGAAAAACAAAATGGCGGCCCCCATGCTCCACCACCGGCGTGGCGAGAGGTCATGTGTTTGTAAGACAATACCACATTGCTTTCTTCATGGGTACCGTTACGTTCCGGTTGATTCACGTGCGTCACAATTCAGCACCAGCACAACTGAATAATTAAAACAAGCACCCAACGGAGAGAATGAAAAATCGTTAATTTTTATTTATCTAATACCCTTTTCATATTTTCATAATCCAGCCGTTCAGTTGCTATTGTACAATTGCATATTGATCGGATACTGGCGAGCACTGATTCGTACGATGTTATCTTTATTGATTTGATTTCATAAACGTTTTATTTGGATGATATACCAAACTAAATCGGGTTCCTGGTATACATGAAAATAACAGAATAACGTTTTTGAAACAACAATGACGAATATTACACCAGCAATTAAAAGGCCATTGTCTGCATTAAAGCCCAAGTATAGTTTGGTGGATCAAACATTTTTTTGTCAATCTTTCACAGAGTTCTCTGTTGTCATCTCAGACATCAGAAAACCACATCAAACCTACTGAAAATAATTGTTTACAGTGCATCTAGCGGTATGTACATTACCTATTTAAAGTGTCGGGGTCCCTCCCCCGGACCCTACCCCCCCCCCCCCGCCTGGACATTTCATATTTTGAGTAATTTCACAGAAATGGGAGAAATTCAGAGAGAGCATTTTCATGGCTTTGATAGATCACATAGCTAGGTGTATCTAAAAAGCATAATTGCAAAGAATACCATTTTTACTATTTACCAAAACTATACCTTGGCTTTAATGTTCACATTTAATTGCAAACTTCAAACAAATACGTTTCATTAATGCATGATATACACTAAACTTTGTGTAGGTTGTCTATGTCACATTTGTAAAAGAAAAAAATATATAACAAAAAAACCTCTCTAGACCTTAATTGCCATGACTGACTTTTAGTATTGTTCAATCAAACCAAACAGCTGTAATCGAAGCAGTTGTCTTTTTAGAATTCAGTATTCAAGATTCAATTCGGTTTATTAACATAATAAATAATATAAAATATGATGTATATGACAATAAGAATATAATACTCATAATAATAAACTGAGGACTAAAACTGCCTGTTTGCATTTTAAAGCATAAGACACAAATTTAAGATATACAGAATAACTACATAATAACTATCTTTAAATAGATTTATTTGAATGCAACCGAATTCGTATGATTTAAGTCGATTTCTTATTTGATTGACCCAAATAATACCTTCATAAATGTGAAAATGGGTTGATTTGATAGAATGGAAATAAATCCACCATTAAAACACTTTCCTGAATTAATTAATTTATTATTATTATTATTATTATTATTATTATTATTATTATTATTATTATTATTATTATTATTATTATTATTATTATTATTATTATTATTATTATTATTATTATTATTATTATTATTATTATTATATTATTATTATTATTATTATTATTATTAAAGCCACGAGCTAATAATGACCTGAAAAAAATATTATTTCAAAATGTTATTTAGTGCTTTAAACAGTGAAAATCTACGAGTACTCATGCCATTTCCTCCCATTATACTCCACCGCGGTGGAAATTGTTTATTCATGCATAACTTGTCAGGGGCAGCGTAACTGTCCAAACTTGTGTTTATCTTTATTTATTCATGTAAGCACCATTATGTAGCTCAGATATCACAGTTTGACAAAATAAAAACACAGATAACGAAAACGAAAAAGAATGGAAAAAAGGACAAAAAGGTAGGAATCCTCCCCACGCAAGGATGTCACCAAGTACAACTCAACGTAATTGTGACATCCCATATGGTCTAGTGGTTAGGATCCGGCGCTCTCACCGCCGTGGCCCGGGTTCGATTCCCGGTGTGGGAACACGAGTTATTTTTGGTTTGTTTGTTTCTGTTATCTTTTCCTTAAAGGCAAGGTTCACCCTGACATCAAGTTGGTTTTAATAAAAGCAAAACAAGGAGAGAAACATATTAATGAA